>JAAAKQ030110080.1:0-14100 GCA_010016005.3 Zanna intricata
TACAATTCATTCATTTCATCCCTCTGAAGATATACTTAATTGTGGTTCCGGAGGTTAAACAAAAAAAAAAAAAACCTCTTGTAAATAATAAAAATTATTGTCCCGGTTAGAGGAAGGAATCTGTTTTAAAAATCTCAAAAATATTTCAGTTTAAGTTGTATGAGCTATTATTTACACAATATTTGTTGTAATTTCATCACTTATTATTTTTTTTTTTTTTAAATGGGTCCCGAACGTGTAAATTAAAAGTTTCGCTCGCTATCTATTTTTTTAAGCTCATCCTAATTGAATGAATGATAAAATTATTATTAATCAAGAATTAACGGTCCAGTAATGAATAATTATAGTTAAAAAAAAAAAAAAAAAAATAGATTATGAAAAGTGCAATTGTGTAAATTTGTACGTGTAGTAAAAAAATTCATGTTGCGTTAAAACAGGTTTTAATGTTCATGTGTAATACTGTACTAACTGTAAAACAGACATATTTCCGGATTATGAACACAAATTGAAATAAATATTTGAAGAAAACCCCCTTTTGCTTCATTTTTCTGTAACAAAAAAAAATTAATAAAATAGAATTTTTATGGTAAGAAAATAAAATGCATATTAGCGATTATATTCAGACGTAATTTAATTTATATAATGTGCTGAAATAAAAAAAAGTATAATTATTTATAGATAGAATTTATTTTGAAAAATTAATTTCAATCGTTTACTTAAAAATTGTCATTATAATTTTCGCTTATCTAGAAAAGTTGACCCAATTTTCATTAGCGAAATAATAAACAAAATTTGTTTAATGTGTGTGTGTGTGTGTGTGCGCGCGCGCACTCATTTATATATATATATATATTTTTTTTTTTTAATTGTCACGCGTAACATCAATATGATATCATCAAGAGGTGAAGAATGAATCTTAGTACCACTGACACTATGGTTAGATTTAACTGTTCATCAGATTGTAAAGATGTCCGAATAAATTTAAGATATGATTCTTACTAATTAATAAAGTTATTTGAATAAATTTACACCCAATACCACCCTCAAATTACAGTGAAATATTGGTAAAAGATTCATTAAAATCGTCCCGGCCGTTGCTGAATTTTTAAACGAAACGTGTTTACGAGGATTTATGTATAAATACATATTATTTATTTTTTGAGAGAAAATGTCGGGTTAGTGGATTAAATTATTACGTTTTTGTTATTATAATACATTTTTAAATAATATTTAATTAATAAGTATTTACGAAACAAACAGTCATCATTTAATAAATTTGAAAGAATTTGCAAAAAAATATACTTTTTTTTTTAAAGTAAGTTTGTCAGTTTTATTGATAGGTATTTTGAAAAGTTAAAATAATGATTAAAGAAGAAAAAATCAAAAGAGCGAATAATGTTGCTAGTAGTATTACAGTAAACGCGTTTAGGTTTCGGGTTATCGGGTCGGTTACAGTGTAGCTAGTTTTGGATTTAATCTTGAAGAGAAGGGAGATAAAAGTGTCGGTACTAGAGGGAGAGGTCGGAGTGTGGAAAAGGGGACTCTAATTATTATTTGAAATCCTATCCGGCTGCCGTTACGACGCGCTCTGCTCTCCTTCGTTCTACCTTTTAACTGCTCCCTGTACGTTGTCATCTTTTCCTCTTCTTCCTTCTCCGGTTTTCTCTTTTCATCCTGTAACCCGTCCTCTGTTCTTACAAATCCCCAGGCCGGCCGTTTACCGACTATGCGAATAGAACGATGTACATCACGCACGCTCCTGACTCTTCTTTATATACTTTACTGAACTCACCCTGTTAGTATTATATCCCTTCTGAATTCTACAATTCAGCCGGCATTACAATCGAGGAGGATTTGGTATCTGGATTCGGTACGGGTGTATAATACGGGGTTATGCTCGGTTTGCTCCGGTTTAGCGGGTGGAGCGTAGGCTGCTATAGAATGATTTTACCTTCTCTAACTATAGATATTTCTCTGTCTTACTTCTGCTGTCATCATCGTCATCATCATCGACTGTAAATTGGATGATCTAGTTGTGCTGACTGTGCCGCCTCTCTCTCTCATCGCCTCTCGCACACCTAGTCTTATCTTTGTTTTGTATTATTCGATTTTAACTAGACTAGAATAGGACCGATCGGGGTCGAAGTATTTAGTTCAGTAATTTAATATAACCGACTAAAGCTGTTCAGTCAAATCGTTAATGCCCATTGTTTTAACTACTGAATTGGTGATTAATGTCTTCAACATTTCAAAGATTATACTAGTCTTAATAGTACTACTTAAACATTTATCTCAATTAGATAAATTATGTTTAAATTGTTGGATATTTTCAGAATTTGTTTTCGGTAAATTTTTTTAAGATCGTCGATTCGGCCTATTATTTTATTTCAGGGTCTTTAAGATAATTAGATCACGGCAGGAAGCAAGTGAAACCTCTGCGGATTATATTCCGGCATCGATATTTGCAGGAAAAACAGATTTGCAAATCGAAGGTATTCTCGTCTCAAAGGCATACGTTCGTTTCTACAGTTAGTAGTATAGTCTGCGATTAGGATCTCTATGAGTCCAAATGGGGTCTAATTTTCCTAAATATACCGTGTCTATTATTTTTTTATTTTGCCTTGTACATAAAAAACAAAAAGTCGGACCGTGTGACTTGAGGATCATGTTCAAGCTTTGGCTGGAGTAAGCCACCCTTCAGGGTGTACTAAAGTTCTTTATATTAATCCACTGGTAAGCACTGGTTTTGCATGAGATCTATCATTTCTAGTATGTTGAAGCATTTCAAACCCACTTAAGTACATATATGGTAGAAATGATTTTAAAAACGCTACAAAAGGAGTTGAAAAGTAGTTTTTATAATAATAAAGAATAAGATATAAAAGCGGATAGGCAAGGGTAGTGTTACGTTTGTGTAAATTTTACAGATTCTTGATTTTTTTTTTTTTTTTTTTAATAATAAATTATTGATTAACTTAATGACAGATGAACTTAGATAGGGTTTTGTAAGTAGAACTTTGACCATTCATATTTCTAAAATCATCCGATCAATCCATATTTATATCTGTTGTTTTCCCTATGTTCTCAATTTTCTCTTTTGTTAAGTCAAATAATCCTAAAAAAAATTAATTTTTGGATTATTCATTAAATTTTCACAAGAATAAAAATTAAAAACCTTTTTCCTATATCATATATTCTATGGTAACATTAATTGTAGTTGTAGAAAATTATTAACCTTAATGACAAATTGAAGTAAATTTAATTTGCAATAGAAATAATATATATTTATGTATGCAAGAACATTATCTTCCATATGGCTTTTTATTTTTCATCGGTGAACACTGAGATGGAGTTACAGCAGAAATTATTCTAAGCACAAAATTTTTTCACAAAAGTGTGTATTAAATTTTAACTGTTTTTTCCAGTTAGTTTATGTTTTATAAATGTGTTTATAAATTCGTATGAATATTTAAATCTTCAAGTGATTTAAATTTTGATCTGTCTTTGTGTTACTTTTGTAATGAATATCTAGGTTATTGTTCATACAACTGTTTTTGTGATGTGTTTCTAGAAGATAATTGGCAAAACTGACTGTATTACTGTGGACAATTTTTATTGCTACTTCAATTAGTTCCAAGTTGTTCCCTGTTTGCCCTTTGTATTAACTTAATTAGAAAAATTTAGTCCTTAAACTTACGAGTTTTTTCTATTGAGTCTTCTCTCTATCTAATCTATGTTACAAACGTGCGCGCGCGCATATATATATATATATATATATAGAGAGAGAGAGAGAGTGAGTGAGTGAGTGAGTGAGTGAGTGTGAGGAGGTGGGTATGTATGTAACCTATGTGAATCACTCTGTCTGTGTTTGTATGGGTTTACAAAGAACATCTAATACCACACTTAACATAATACATTCAATTTTGGTTACAATTTTTTTTCCCTTGGGAGCAGCAATGAAACCTTTATATTTAAAGAATAATTTTATTAACCAACTTTTTAAAAGGAAAAATTCAGCAATTTTTTATTATTTTTTTCTTTTTTAATTTTATTTATTTTCTATAGGTTATTCTTCACCTACTTTAGATATTTATGTTTTATTAATTAATTTTTTTTTATTTTAAATAGCATTTTTCTTTAAATATAAATTAGTGTTTTTTAAATTTAATTTTAGTTCATTTATTTATTTTTCTTTTTTCTTTTTTTCCTCCAGCTGAATTTGGAACTTCCAAGTGCCGGTGATACTGCTCCACACAGCCATAAAATTGTAAGCTTTTAATACCCTTTTTATCATGAATGAAATAATTTTTTTTTTGTTTCTTTTGGTTCAAAATTCCGACTTTATTTGATTTATATTCTGTAATAAATAAAAAGAATTAAACTAACGTGTATTTTATTAAAATTTATTTAAAGTAATTATTTTTATGCCCTTTGAACCAGATCCACTCTTTTCATGTAAGATGGTTTTACATCTGATATTAATATTGTTGTGGTATTAATATACCCTGCAAATATTTTATTTATTTTGAATTTTTTTTTAAACTGATTTTGTTATGTTGTAATTTATTATGTTAACTTATTGTATTCACTATGTAAATGTTAGCTATTTATAGCTAGTTCGTAAACAAAATATTTGCAATTTTTGGCTCTTTTTTTACTCTTGAAAGTCACATTATTTACTTTCATTCAATCTCAAATTTTATATTGTCATGAATAAAAACTGTTTTTGACAGATTCTTTTAATGTTAGAGGTTCATTCTTTTGATCTTTCTATTTGAAAGCTTAACCGATCGATTTATTTTTCAAATGTAGTGTTAAGTTACATTTCATAAATATTCGTATATTTCATTTTACATAATTACATATAATATATTTTCTCTTCTCTCAGATACGGTTTTCATTATTAAAACTTATTTAAAATATATATCCTATGGATTTAACATCAACATTTTTTTTTTTTTTTTTGATAATTTGGTCTTCAACTTTTACTAATAACTAATTAAATAATTCACACAATTACGTTAATATTGGATAAATTACTAATTTTATAAACTGAAAAATTGTGTGTGCACGCGCGAGTGTGTGTGTGTGTGTATGTGAGTGTTTAAGAACATGTTTATTTACATAATCATAAAATCTTGAACTTAAACCAACAGTAGTACTAATGAACTTAACATTTCTTTAATGGCAAACACTCTCTATGTGCCATATGATGGCATCGCAGTCACAGAGCACCAAAAATGATTCATTTTACATTTTTGAATCTGTTCACCATGTGAGGTAAACAACAGTTACTTCATTTGTTATCAGGTTTCTTGGGAGGTGATTCAGATACCGGATTTTTATTAGCATATACTTGAGATCTTTAAATTTTCCATATACACACGTACCAAATTTCACGGGTTTGGATCGAGTGACTGTGGTGTCTATCCCACACGGTCCGTTCTACTCCAGTCTCTGAGGAACATATTGTACAAACAATGGTGTGCATATGCTTTTACTTAACTGTTGGTGCTTCATCTTGCTTAAGACATTCAGTACAACTGCCGATTATGTTAAGTTTGCATGATATAATGGAGGTAACTTTTTCTCCTTCAAGTATTGATTAAAAACAAGTAGACCAAAAATGTTCACATCCATGGTGAGTCTTGATGAATAAGGTTTGTGTTTAACTGGTACTTGAAATGCTGCTTCTTCACTCCATAGTTTTGTAAAAATAATTTCTGTTCGAATGTAACTTAAGAATTATTTGCGTTCAGTCCTTTTATTGGTTTCAAACTTTATGGCTGCTATGTATGTGTATATGTATACAATGATTTATACACTCAGCTGTTGAATTATTTGTAATTTAATATCTTTATGTTTTATGCTCTCCTTACAATGTTACCATCCTTTTTTTATGTAGAAAATGTATTTTTTTATATTATGTGCAGTGTGTATGTATCATTGCAACTGAAGATTAATAAATTCAAAAATTGTTGTGCGATTATGTAATTTTTTTTCTATCTTTAACGTAAATTATGTAAACTAATGAATTTGAAAATTATTTATATTTAGTATGTAATTTCTACCATTTGATGTAAATATATATTTTTAAAAATTTATAATTAAATATAATAAACTGTTTTCTGGGTACGTTGTAATTATAACATAAATTTTTATGTTATTCTACTTATTGATTGTTTTTCATTGGAACAAATCTGTGTTTTTATTTATTTATTTATATAGATCACTTTCTTTATGTTGTATAAGCACATAGCTGAACATTTTTATGCTATATTTTAATGTCCCTTCTTAGCAGATTCTTTTTTAGTAATAATTATTTAAATTATAATTATTATAAGTAATCTTATTGAATTTTTATATATATATATTTTTTTTAATTCTCCTACTTCATATCCAGTCACTTTTAATTTTCACACTAACGATAATCATCAGAATCAGAACCTTTTCTTCAAAGTGCTTTTAAGATTTTTCAAAATTAAAATAAATTTAACAATAATTATAAATAAGTATTTATAATTCGGTACATTTCAGTTGGTTGATAAATTCATTAATGGAATACCTGTGAATAAAAATGTGAAAACAGTAGACTGGTGGTAATGGAAAATTTATTGTTAAAAGAGGGCGTTAGTGTACAATTCTTCTATATTTTAAAATACAAGTAAGTTTTTTTTTACATATTTTAAGAAATTTGATAGTATTTTTTTTGATCCTCTGAGCCTACAACCAAGTATAACTCAGCGAAAGGGAGTGTCCTGAAACTCAAACAGGCCTTTCCTGGTTATATTTTCGGCACAGCAGATTGGCCCGCTGGTTGGATCTTTACTCATTGCCTGCCTCTGACTTGCAGGGTGGGTTGAACTAGGCCCTATGTCATTTCTGAGCTCCAACCCAAGAGCTGGGACTTGGTCTTAATGTCAGCGCCTCAAATGGGAACACCCTCTGAAGAGGATATCCTTGCAGGACTCTGTCTTTTTTGATGTAGGGGTTCAAGAGTACTCGTGCCTCATTGCCACCACCCATCCATAAAGCACAGATGAAGAGCAGCTCTGCAGAGGGCTTTCCCTCACCCCCACGTTCCCCCCTTCTGGGAGTCAACTCAATCTGCCTCAAGGTAGTCAGCCTCTTGCTTCTTCTGGATCCTGGCTACCAGTCCATCAACTGCCTGCCATTCGTTCATACCCTGTAACATGAAGGCAACTGTAGCATTGTCCATGAATCACCCTAGACAAGCTCTCTCTTTCAGTTCTTCTCATCTAAAGCATTCGTAAACTGTATGTCGAGGGATGTTCAGAAGACCACAATAAATGCAGTTGGGAACTTGTGCCTCTGAAACCTGTAGAGGTAGGTCCCAAATTCCCTGTGTCCAGAGTGGAGCTGGAGACATAGTATCCAACATCCCCATGCCTCTTCTCCAGCCACAGCCCCGGTCTTTGATAGATAAAATTTGATAGAATTAGAATTCTATTTTATACTTTTTCACTGTATTTATTTTTGTAATAATTAACTTACAAAAGAAGAAAAAAATGCGATTGTGTTTTTTTAGATTTAACAGTTATTGCTTATGTTACCTAATCTAAGAAAGTTGTAGGTTTTAGTTAAAAATAGTTAATGTTTATTATTTGAGCAAATAACAGATGTTTATCATAAAAGGAAAACATAATAAATAAATTTATCCAGTTGTTTGTTTCAGTTGTTTTTATTCAAGTGCATTGAATGGGAAAATTGTTTGAATGATTTCAACTCTCCATTACTATCTTTTTTTCTAAATAATTAAATTAACAATTTAAATTACGGTAATCAAGTTTTATTCATGAAAATTATCATTTTTATTTTGCTTGCTTAGTGGTTTAATTAAAGCTGATATTGGTTTACTAAGTTTGTTTTAATAAATTTATACTGGAATTTAACCTGTGAGCAGAACTGGATTAAGTTTATTTCCAATTGTTACTTTTTGCTTCATATATTTAATAAAGTTAATATATTCTTAAAGCATCCATTTTATTACCCAAGCCAAGCCCTGAATACCTACATGGATATGGATTAAACATTTCTCTTGCTGAAAATGCAATACATGTTTTAGGATATTCATTTCTCATGTTCCTGTATTTACTGTACCTAAAGATATTTTATCTTGAGAAATTTAAATTGTTAACCTTATAACTGCAATTTTACGATTTAATTTTACTTACATTAAGAAGTTTTAATGTAATGAATTGTACGTAGAAAGGCCACATGCAATACGACCTTTGTAATATGTTCTCCATCTAAGCATTCCGCATATGTTTCTGATTGTCAGGTAACAATTTATTATTTTTTAACTAGATTTAAACAAAACTTAAAGAATTTTCTGTTAATTTTTAATAGAAGTAATATTAATGGGAAAGCCAAGTTAACTGTTGTATTTGAAGATTATTTCCTCCCAATTAATTTTTTGTTGTTTGTGTAAGCTATCGTGTTAATTTAAAATTAAAAATAATTTATATATTTTTTTTAATAAAGAACATTTTTATCTGATTGGTATTTATAACTTTAAGTTCCATACTTAAAATGAAAGGATACTTAGTAATCTAGTGGATTCCATTTTCAAAGAGATTCTTTTTTTAAGTCGAGCGCTAAAAAATTGGATCCTATCGCTCTAATAAACCAGAACTTTTAACCATTACATCATTCGGATGACAAAAAATATTTAAATTTATACAAATAAATTTTCAAAACAATTTTTCTTAGTTGAATGAATTATTCTCGGAAGGTTAGAACAACCTTTCAGAAGGAATGTGTTAAAAGAAAAAAATCTTTGTTTATAAGTTACTTGTTTCAGGAAGTACGGATTTTAACTGTGTTTTATGATGTAAAGTTTGCATTGACATTACATCAGGAAAAAATAATGTTACTGGAAAATGGAGTTTTGAAAAACAGTATACTTGAACGTTATTGAAAGTCAAATTGATAAAGTTTCCAGCTAAATTACTGATATTTAAATGTTATTGTTACAGATTGAAGAAAAAAATAAAATTGGTATCTAGCCTTAGAGGCTTGAGGAGACAATACAGAAATTGTAAACAGTTTGAGTACTGTTAAATAACAATTAATCTGTTTCTATCTAATTAAATGTACCTTGTCAATTAAATATATGACAAATGATAATTATTTTTTAATTACTATGGTGAGCAGAGTAGGGTATTTAAAGTTGTTAAGCCATTCACAACATTGTCACTGTTTTTGTGCATTGACTGTTATTGTAGGCTGTTTGTTACAAAAAATATATGTAAAAATCTAGCAATAAAACACAAAAATTTGGTTAAATATATTAAATTATTACTGTGATATAAAACTTTAATCGATGATTTATTAAAAATAAAAATTGAGCCTATAAATTTTAAAAATTGTATAAAGTTATCAAAAAACTGTTTTATCTTAATTGAAAATCCTTTACAAACTTAATAATTAAAGTAATTTCTTAATATGTTCACCTAGTTCGGTGAAGGAAATGAATTATTGTTTCATGGTTATCTGCTCAATGTAATAAGAATATTGAAAAATAGCTCATTGTTCAAAACATATGACTTATTCTCTAGTAAGCCATGGTGTGGAATAGGTTTACATTTATATTCTTAAAAACTATATGATAGGTGACAAAGAAAAAATATCATGACTTCTTACTGAGATGGGAATAATTGATGACTTCATTTTGTTTCTCCCTGTATCACTAAGTTTGGGTATCTAATTTATATAACTTTGCTTAGAAAATAAATTCTCTTAGGTTTTCCCCTTCTCTCATTATTTTGGTTGGTTGGCACGGTTAAACTTTTTTACCCTAAAACCTGCTTTGACGTCCTTTTACAGGATCTGTTTGTTGTTATTTTTTGTTTGCTAATTTTTTGTAAATTGGTTACTTTAAAAAATTATGACTTAAAATTAGTTTATGTGTATATTTTTTTCCTATAAGTGTTTCAGGGAAGCTTTATATTTGTTTTAGGAGGTTAACTGAGAGAACAATTTTTTAAAGAAGTAATGACTTTAAATTGTTGGTATATTAGTCGGCTACCGCCTACAATAATATTTATTCACACAACTACATTACTTATACCTGCATAGAGCAACTATGTGTTGGTGTATGTAAAATGTATTCAGTTTATCATTTTTAATTTGATGTCGGTTTTATGTGCTTGTAACAATTTAGACATCTGATTCCAGTTGGATGTTAATTAATTTTTTTATTTATTGTTTAAAGAAGAGATATGTCTTTTTTTCATTAACAAAAGAAAAGTATGATGACACTATATTTTGGGAAAATACTTTTATTGTAAATAGGATTGCGCTGTAGATGAATCATTAATCATTTTTAAGTATGTACTTATGTTATAAAATTAATCGTAACTTTTATTTAAACTGATGTTTTTGCTTATTAAAATGAATATAACTTTTCAATAATATTTTCTAAAGTGTAAATAGTTATTGTTACAATTTAATATTAATTAATTAATTGCCTTTCTCATGCTTTGTCAGTTGTTTGTCTATTTAAACTTGAACAAAATAAAATGATAACTTTGTTAACAAAAAGAAACCAAAATGTGTTAAAAAAACCAAATTTTCTATCAAA
This sequence comes from Zanna intricata, assembly GCA_010016005.3. Taxonomy (NCBI): domain Eukaryota; kingdom Metazoa; phylum Arthropoda; class Insecta; order Hemiptera; family Fulgoridae; genus Zanna; species Zanna intricata. The sequence continues at coordinate 10,607 of JAAAKQ030110080.1, forward strand.
TCTTTGAGAAAATTCCTATTATTTCCAAATAAAAAGTATTCTTCTACATTATTATAAAAGTAATTTATTTTAATAACAAAAAATGTTTTGCTTATATTTTATGTTTAAAATTACAGCACCATAATAAAGAAAAGAAAGCCTTTTTCTATTGCAAATTACCTGTAATGGTATACATAGTTGATCACTAAATTTTGTTAGCTGGTGAACTGTATCGTCATTTCTAAATTGACATTAGCTGTAGTCATAGCAACAGCTATCATAATTGTTCTTCCAAGTGCAGTGCAGCCAAATCATTTTGAACATAATTATTTTTGTGGTCTTGTCACTCAGAGGTTGTGTTGATACTATAGATGTGTGTATGTGTATTTTATAATATTACAAATATATTATATTCATTATACTGAAGTCTTTATAAGACTTATAAGGAAGAGAAAGTGAAAAAGAGGAAGTCTGTTCAGTTAAAAGTATGGGTTTAGCCTTGCTGAATACATAGGGGAATCCAAACTTTCTTTCTCAAAGTAATCTACTTGTAATTAAAAAATAGATAAAAAATAAAAGTAAGGAATTATCTTTAACCTGAAGATTTTAATCATCAGTACTTCTGTAAGGTTGAGACTCTCTTCCTCCATAAATAAAAGTACTGAGAGAATTTGGTGAAAATGATTTTAGGATATTTTATTAATTTTAATTACTTATTTTTAGGTAGTAATTCATCTACTGATCAGTCAGGTCATAGATTAGTGCCAGTGTGTTGTGCAATTATTTATTTTAATGTGTTTTATTGTACTGTATAAAACAGAGTATGTTTACATAAAAAATAATTAATAAGTTAATAGTATTTTACGTTAGCATTTCCTTGATATTATTTATAAAGGTCATATTGCATTTGTTTAACAGGAAGTTATACTTGTGGTTGACGGAAATTTATGTATGTATTAGCATTCTCACTCCTCCCTCACTCCCTCATCTCATCTCATCCCCTCTATGGGTGTGTGTGTGTGTGTGTATGTGCACAATACAATAAGGGTGATTGAAGTACACACTTCATTTTACTTTGTCAGTAGGGTAGAAGAGAGATGAAGAAGAAGTGAGAGAGATTTGGGATGACTTTTTTCGAACTCATCCTCCTTGTATGTTTTTTCTTTTTTGTTATAGCAGCTTTATGTATCGATGTAGTCTATTGGAAGTGTCACTTCAACATGTATCTTCTATATTAAAATCCTTCTTATCATTTTTTTTTATGTATGTATTGTACAAAGAAAAAAGTACTATTATGCTTGCTTTTTCTTTCATTTTGTTAACTTAGGTTTTTGCTACAAAAAACCTTTCAGTTTAAAAAAAAATGCAAAAAGCACTAACTTTATATGGTTTCATTTGGCACTGTTTTGTTCCTTCTAAAAAAAAAATGTTGTATACTCAAAATGGATTGAATTTAAGAAATAAGAAAAAATTTCCTACAAAAGTTTTAAGATTGTGTTTAAATTGTTAACCTCTAAAACTGTTTACTACATTGCATTTCAGACCAGATTAATGAAAACAAAAAATAAAATTATTTAGAGGTTTGTTTAAGTTGAATGATGTAGTTTAATGTAAAATTATTTTCCAAGTATTAGTTTTAGAAAATTAGTTCAGTCTTTCTTCTGTAATGTTGTAATGAATGCAAGGAAACTAATATTGATGCAAATAAGAATATAATCGCCTTAAATTGTGTTAAATGAAATTATTAAATGAAAAAAAAAGTTGTTATGATACAGTTAACAAGTTTATGAGTGGGAGTATATTTAGTATTATTAATTAATATTAAATACATAGATTGTAACTGATGAGATATTAGTCAAAAACTTTGAAGTATGTTAACGTCTATCATTAATCAGTCCACTATATCTAATCTTATTGGTTGATTCTTGAAAGGATTAACAAATAAAGGTTTGTTATACAGATTTTATAGTGTAGTGTGTATATGTATGAACAATAATTCTGTTAGTATTAGTGCAGTACTATAAAACTATTCACTCAGACAGAGCTGCTCAAAACATGTTCTTGTACTAGTATCACATATTTTATAAAATATTTTGCTCTCTATTGTGATAGTTTGTGGTAAAAATAATTAAAAAGCAGTAATTTATCAGTTGCAAGTCAAAATGGTATATTTTCATTGTATATTGTTGATGAAAAAAGATTAATCAAGGCTTATATATTAGTTATTTGTCAAAATACACTGTGTTTAATATATCCTAATTCTGTACATTAACTGCCTCTGCGCTATTCAATCTAGGTTATGGTTAGTTATATAATGTGTAAGACAAATACTGTTACATAACACAAATACATCTAGGATACATGTTCAAATAATCTCCTGTACTCTATTTAAATATAATAAAAATACTAGCATCAATGTAGATGTGTGGGCTTAAAGAAAATAATGTACATCAATTTTTTATGTCCATTGACCGGTCCCTTGTTTTTGTTTTCAGCTATTTCAATAGAAAGTAAAAGCATTAAGTAAAACAGTACCCTTAAAATTATTTTTTAATTTTTTTTTAAGTATCAGATTTAACTGTTTCCATTGAAAATATGTGTTTTAACCATTCATAGCTATTCAAGTAATACCATATTTATATGCATTCCAGATTGGATTCCACCATTCCATCTTTATTACCTGAATATCTTATGTTTAGTTAAAAAAAGAAAAAATGAAATAATAGTATAATACGTTGTTATTGTTTGATTTATTTTAGGAGTTTTACATGAAAGATAAATGGACAGATCTATTTAAATTATCACCATTAAGATAAAATGCCCTTAGGCCCTTAGGGATTTTTGTCTCAAGTCTTATGTTTATCTTCATTCCCTTCTATCCTCAGCTTAATCTTTTTTTTAAGTTATGATATTTTCATTTCCTTTTACATCTCATATTTATATGGAAGTAACTCCTGCCAGAAGATCTAGTTCCATCTCGCTACAAAGTAACTCTGTTAAATGCTTCCTTGTCTGTAGATAAATCAGGTTTTAATTTCATTTTCATTTATGCATCTTCTGTTAACTTTTTACTGTTCTTCTGATTTAGCTGCTTTACTGTTGAATTCTTCCTTCTTTTATTTTGACCATTTACTTTTATTGGCTTATTGTCTCTATTTTCATTTTTCTTAATTTCTTACAATTTTAGTTTCCGTAAAATTCATTTTCTTACTATATTGTATCACAATCTCTTCTTATTTGAAATAAAAATTTAATTTCTGGTAGTTTATCCCCTAAAAACATTATGTTTTCTGAAAAAACCAAACCTATACTCTAACAATTTCCTCCTCATTCCTTAGAATTTCCTCCTCAATTTCCTGCTGAAACATTCATTCTTGTTTATTTTTATCATAAATTCAACATAAATATTAAACAATATTGATAACGGGCAGCTCCCTTACCTTTTTTTTGTTTAACCTCCGGAACCACAATTAAGTATATCTTCAGAGGGATGAGATGAATGAATTGTAGCGTGT
>JAAAKQ030110123.1:0-14098 GCA_010016005.3 Zanna intricata
TCGCTCACGTGTCCTCAGCTGGGAATGTTACGAACCGAAACGAAGACATGCGACAGTAACCGAGCGTTCGAATGCGCTAGCCAGCTCCGAGCACGTTCAAGCGCACTCCGATCAACAGAGGCCCGAACATGCATGAAGCCGCGCGAAGCCCGGGTTACGGCTTCCGACTGATTGTAACGGATGCGATTTCGGTTAATGCCTCTCAGCTTTCACCTATTTATTAGACGTAACGTTGTCACGTCAAAAAAAAAAAAATAGAAAAAAAGTAAGAAAAATAATGAACAGAAAGGAATGGAAAATAGCAAAAAACTAGTTATAATATTGAGGATAATATAAAAAAAAAAAGAAAGAATGTTGATGAAAAATATTTCATCAGCTAATAACAGGTAACTTGAGTAGTTAGGCAACTTTTATTACATAAGAATGACAAGAAAATTAATGAAAAACTAAAAATTTTAGTTTTATTAAAGTTTAAATATATTTTCTTAATTTGACAATACAATTTTCTGAACTTTTAAAAAGTTTGTAACTACTTTTTTTTATATTATTTTTAACATTCACTATTTTCCATCATGAAGTTGTATGACGAGAAAGTATATTATAATTATTATTCCATTTTTTATTTTTTTAAAAATATTATGTTTATAAATTAAAATTATTGATGCATATTCATTCTTTTTACTAACTTCTACTAAAGTTCAAGATGTGCGAGTCAAGGGAGTAAGGAGCTGTGTTGTTAAGTTTAAGGGAGGCAGAGAACCACTTTACTGTCGGTTCGTGGCAGCACAAACCCAACAACTTAATTAGCCTAATAAAGTAGACACACAAGATGTACGTAGAGCAGGAGGGAAATATAATTTACTAACTCTTGGAGTTCCGTAAAGATAAGAAGAATTAGTTGGAACAAGTTGTCCGGATAATCCTTAATTGCAAACAACAACTTACCGTTTCAAATTTATTGCATTTATTACATATGGCGTTGTTATGATTCCGGAAGTGTTAGGATTATAAACCAAATTAATGTATTATTAGATCCTTATTCAAGCGTAAATGTATTACCTTAAGTTATTTATATTTTGTTTTGAATTTTTGTTATTATATAGATTTTAATTTATTGTCACAAGAAACAACGTTTTAAAAAAAAACCTAAATTTGTTGGAAAAAATTATGTAATTTTTTAGATGTGTGATCTTTGAGATAAAATAAAACTTAGAATCTATTTTCCTAAAAATAATAGAAAAGTCAGTATATCTTAACATTTTTTATTGTTTTAACTTCATCGTATTTCTTTAGTTATACAATTTTGATAGAAATTCAAATACAGCTAAAATATTCTAGAGCCCTTTGAAAGTTCTCGGATTGGCTAGAAAAAATATTTAAGATATTTACGTCTAATTTTCAACGTGACTACATCGAAAACCTAGCAATTCAATACATTTAGACCATTAACATTCCAAATTTCTAATATACTAAATATAACGCAATTTTTCCAACTCCGCAAAATAAGTGGACCTCAGCAAATACCTCATTATTAGAAGTTACTACTCGATTTATGAGCCATTTTATTTTAGTTTAGGAAGAGTAAATAATCGCTGGCAACCAAATCGGGCCTAATCGACGCAGGTAGAAGCATTTCATAGCGTAGATCACGGAGTTTTGCAACAAAAAAACCGAGGAATGTGTACAGACGCATCAGTGTTGTAAAAGAGCACTTTCTTTTATTTGATAAAATGTGGATGTTTAGCTTAAATAGCATATCTCAAATTGGTCTAGTAAAATACTACTTAGGTGTTGGTCCAGCCTTTGTCCAAGTAGTCTACCACAAGAATCCCCAAAATGGTAGCAATGATTTTTCCTGCCAAGGGGACCGTTTTAGCTTTCTTTGGTCACTTACTTTTGCTCTCACTCACTATCTTGTCTATAATTTGTAGCGTTTGGACTCCGTGGTGGAGTGCTAGTCTCTGCCTTTCATTTGGAGATCCCGGATTCGTTCAATCGGGATCTCCGAAAAATCCAGCCTTACTGGTTCCCAATTAGGTTGACATATTTCATTTGATACAAAATTTCCATTCCATATTCCAATGCACAAGTTTCGAGCTTATATTGTGTATGATTCATAAAAAAGTTGTTAAAGAAACTGGATGAAATCGCGTTTAAACAAACCTAAACATTACTGAAAAATTTTCAGAATAATGCGTTTTTGATTGACTGTTAATAAATGTGACACCCTTCAAGCGGGTATGAACAATTTTATAGTGGATATGATCTATAGAGATGTTTGGGATGTTAGCAAGCTTATCATCGACTGAAGGTACAGGCTTTCGTCGATGATAATGTAATATAACTTTGTGAATTTTGTGACGATTTCTTCGGTTGTTTTTAGTATTCATCATCTTGATGGATATACGACAACTTTTAAATTGAACAGCTAACATTTTTACCGTCTTTACGATGGGGAAATAATTAAAGAGAAATCTAATTGTTTCTGTTTATCTGTCGGGCTTAAACCTTTTAATATAAAATTCTTTATAACAGCTCAAACTTCAATTTTTATCAATTATTCAGAAAATGTTAAAGTTGTTTGCTACTCGATTGCCATAAATAAAAAACTTAAAACAGGCATCTAAGGGACGTCGCACTTCACAATGCATATCTAAAGGATTATTTATACTCGACCGTCAAAAAACTACTGCCATTTGAACAAATGTGCGCCATCCCTATGTCAGGTTGAGTACGTTTCAAACGACACCGGTGTTACGTTCTATGCATTGAAAACGTTGAAAGTTAGACACCGACATGATCGGTTCGTTTTTGCTATCCGATACGAGTCGTATTCAGTTTTTCAGTAGAGACTCCGGGCAAGAGGCAGTACTATTCCAGATGCTCGGACAGTAGCTAGTAGTATTTCAAACACGTTAGTTGCAACATACAATGTATCACTCATAAATATAAATATTCATAAGTCTTTCATGTTATTACACAAGTTTCTTATTCATAAATGTTAATTACAATATATTCAAGATTATACTATTCAAATTTATACTATGTTAAACGTATATTATGCCTTCATATTATGCCTTCAACGTCAACGCATATACTGCAGTTTAAAACAATAAATAATCGTTTAACCAAGAGCTGGTCTTTATTCATTTAAAAACGACTACACCACATCAGCTACTGTACATGATGTATTCATATTGGTCCTCCGTGCATCCATACAACGTCTATCTACAAATTTCTACAACTTTACATATTTATTAGTCCTCACGGCCGGATTGAAACAACTAAACATCTTTACAACCGGTTATGGTAGGATAAGTAATTCTGACCTTTACCATACTTTAACATCGGTGGGTTACAGTTTCCTGAAGAAAAATGTATACCTCATAATAATACATGGAAAAGTTACATTTACTGAGGATAAAACAAGTTATGTTTAAATAATAATATTTATTTACTGTTAAAATAAAAAAAATATGTTTTTTAAACTTTGAATAAATAAATTACAAGTATTAGAGAAAATAGTATAATTTTGAAATTTTAATTAAGTAATATGTCTTATTTAACTAAATTTTTTTAGCTTTAATACTTCTAAAAGAGTAAGTTTGATTACTTAAGTTAATATCAATAAATCCAGTGTAATTGATTTAAATTTACAATCGTACTACTGTTGATGAATGTGAATAATTGCATTTGCAACTAAATTCATTGTAATTACTGATGTAATAATAATGATGTTATAATTATTTAGTTCGTCACAAATATTCAGAAAAAGGAAAATTAATATCTAAGACAGATAACGGAAAATATATTATATATTGTTTTATAAGGATTATTTTTAAAAAAATCGTATGATATGATATTTTAGAGTATAAACGAAGAATAAAGGTGTTCAAGACATACTTATTATAATGGCGTCAGGGGAAACACTGGCACCATTATACTAAATATCAAAAATTGACGTGGTAAGTGGAGATATATAATATGGCAAGAGGAGACATTTATTTGTTATGCGATAATAATAACAAAACAAATAGTGCATCAAACTAAATAAAGAAGTGATTTCAGATTAATTATAACGAATGAAAATTAAACATAAAAAATTATACAGAAAAGAAAAAAATTAGCCAGATATGATAACTGTAAGGTTGACATGTTCTGGTTTTCAGAAATATTCATTTAAACGTAACGACATTTAGAACTAGAAATAAACTGAAGTGATTTGGATATTTGTATCATAAGATTGAGGAGAATGATGTTAGAAAAAGATGGAAATGTAGCAGACAGACGGTAGAAAATAAGGGAGACCAAAGAGAAGATGAAATGATAAGTGCAAATTTTTTTTTAGCGAGAATTAAGAAGCCGGCCTCCGTGGCGCGAGTGGAAGCGTCTTAGCCTTTCATTCGGAGGTCCCGGGTTCGAATTCCGGGCATGGAATTTTTCACACACGCTGCAATTCATTCATCTCATCCTCTGAAGATATACCTTAACGGTGGTTCCGGAGGTCAAAAAAAAAGATTATTTACTTTTATTTTTGAAATAAAAGTAAGTAATGGATTTGATCTGTTGTATTTGAATTTGGTTTAAATCTAAAATACTAATTGTTAGCTACAAATTTATTCTTAATTGTTTGATTTTAAGGGTTGTTTTTTCTTGTTTATAAATATTCAGAAGGGATAATATTTTCTGCCCTTTATTGAAGATTATAAGATTATTTAAAAAGTTTTGAATAAAATTCATGTGAAATTTAATTTTTTTAAATATTTGACACAAATGTTTTTTAAAAATATATTCGAAAAGAATTTTATAAAGGCATTTCTCACTTTTCTATTACATAGAGTTAAGTCATCTATGTAAGCTGTGTAGGAGAACTTAGTAAAATAATATAACTTTCTACAAATCTATTTATTTTGAGAATGTTACTTTCGGAACAAAAACTACTTTTTTTTTCATTTCCATTCCACTGGATTTCAATTTATTTAAGGAAATGTTTTCAGGAAACATCCTGAAAACGTTATCATTAACATTGTTATTAATAATTTGATTTTTAATCAGTTATACAATTTTAAATCAATTTAATCCCTGTAAAAGTTATTAAACAAAGAGATAAACGAGAACAGTAGCAAAAAATTATTAGAAAACTACTTTGTAAAAGTTATATAATATTGATTTTAATATTATTAAAATTTTGTATTATTTTTTTCAATGTGATCAGTAATTTGGATATTTAAAACGAATGATTTACTAATTTGTTTCCTTTATACCTTGAGATATTTGGGTTTAATTGTTGAGAATTTTCTGAATAATAACGTTCATGGTTTTCAATGGAAACGATTTCTATAGCTTTTTGTTTGACTAGGGTATAAATCAATCTTATCCAAGCAGAAATTTCATAGTGCTTCCATAGCCAGTTGAATCAACTTTTTTTAATGATATTATTGTTTGGGAGTTGTAAAACTATCTTCAGTGACGAATTCTGATATTTTCTTTTAAAATATTTCATCTTTTTCATATTAAAAAATGCTTTAGTATAATCATTTTTTCATGGAATTTTCGTTTTTTATTTTACTGGTAGAATATATGATCAAAATTATCTGGTGAGATATTTTGTCGACTGAATCTGATTGTTAAAGACTCCAAAAGACGTAAAACTTGTTGAATTCTAAAACATGATACAATGTAAATTCTTCATTTATTTTTTTTAATGGCTATATTGTAAACCTGTATAATCGAATATTACATTATCATGTATAATATTACATGCATCCGTATATTACACAATCTATGTCTGTCCTTCACATTTTATAAATAAATTAAGTTACAGTATTAACAATTTTAATTATCTAGATGTTTATTATTTTACTCAAAATCAAGTATTACATCGCCTAGTGGAGTGTCCATGCACTCTAACAGGCCTTCCCGCTTCCCCAGCAGTACGTCCGGCATGCTAGGTTGGCCCTCAAGTTGGATCTTATCGCTATATGAGTACCTCTAATTCCTAGGGCGGGGTAAACCAGGCCCGACTGCGTCATACCTTGAGCCTCAGCCTAGTAGCCGAGACTCTGACTTGACGCCAATGCCTCAAATGGCATCCGGTCCTCCTCAGACATTCCGTGGCTCGTCCCGTTTGCACCCACCTCCAGTCCCCGGAGACTGGAGGTGGGTACTCTAGCTCCCTTAGACAATAAGCCCGTCTTCCCGGACTCCCTACCCTTCTTCTTGGAGGTGACATTCTCGACTGCACAAAATTCACCTGCTAAACACAGAAACAAAACAATTATAAAACGTAAACAAATGGATTACGAGTCACTTGTCTACCTAGTAAGTAGACCCTAGCAACCGTAGGCTAATATTTTTCCAAGAGGATAAATCCATACCCAACATTCAAGAATCAGCAACTTAAGTCCAAACTCTTCCAAAAACACCAATTAGTGTCGAAAATAAAAGAACAATGCCAAAAAAAAAAATTGAAAACACTATGTATAAATAAAAGGAGATAAACAAACAAGATGGCTCCCAGTAAATAAGCCTTGACAACCGTAGGCTATGCAGTTAATTAACACGTAATATACATCCGGAGGTCCCCCGGGTCCGAGTCTCCGTCAAACATGACATTTTCACACACGCTAAAAATCATTCATCTCATCCTCTTAAGATATACTTATCGATGGTTCCAGAGGTTGAAAAAAATACTTAGAACAACAAAAAACAAAACAAAAAAAAAACCCAAAAAAGATAGTTAAACGAAAATAAATACGAAACTTCACAAATATAGTCAATACTAACGTACAACTCAACAGCCTATTCGGTGGAGATGGCATCAAATAAGGTAGGCCACAAAAAAACAAACTGAAAATCAACAAAAAAAAAAGCGAATAGAAACATCAAAACGTGAACGAAGCATTAACAAAACCTAACTAACGAACTGAATAACACAAAGTAATGCAGGATTATCAAAAGGAAAACACAAAACGACAAAACAATGACAGAGCGATCTGAGACTAAACTGTACCGCACCATACGTCGATTCGGCCGGCCTCCATGGCTGAGTGGTAGCGTCTCGGCCTTTCATCCGGAGGTCCCGGGTTCGAATCCTGGTCCGACATGGCATTTTTCACACTTGCTACAAGTCATTCATCTCATCCCTCTGAAGATACTTATTTGTGGTTCCGGAGGTTAAAAAAAAAAAAAAACCATTCGTCAATTCAATTTCAACATGCTTACATTACGTATTGTGCCGAGTAAATAATTTTAAAAATTATGTTTATCAAAGAGTGAGTGGTGTTGTTCAATATTTCCCCCAATCGTCTAGAGCGTTCCCTAGACTATCGTTCTCTAGACTCGTTCCCTAGAGCGACTACTGTATTAATGTAAGCTGTCTATTACGGTTCATTTCAGTGATGTTCTCTACAATTTAACTATATATTATTGTACTACATATTAAATGTTTATTTCGATGAGAATATGTATTTTTTTTTAATCTACATCACTTACAGAAGATCTACATGTACATCACTACAGAAGATTTATTAAAACTACAAAATGGCAACATTAGAAGTAATAAAGTAGAGTAATATGTCATCAGATAATGTACTGCTGTTTTTTTACAATCATTTGGCGCCTTAAAAAATATATCACTTTATTACTACCAGTCGCACCAATATGGACATTGGATATATAATAATAAAAACTGTATAAAGCGCATAAAAGTTAGGAAATAACCGACATCAAAATTATTTTGTAAAGAGGGAAGTTTTGTTTCAAATAACTTAATAAAACAAAATAAATTCAATCTAAGAAATATTAATGTTCCTTAAAATATCCTATTAAAACTTACTTTAAGGGTACTGATTTTATTCTTTAGTAATTTTATCATTTAATTACTAGTTATATCTTTATACATTCGTTTATTTAATCTTCTTCATTCCCGATTTAATGTAGAAACGGTGAATAGTATTGTAAATTATAAGTTTGTTAATGATAAATCATAAAAACCGGTACTACTGAAGAAATAAATTTATATTATCTAATATCTAAAAGCCAATAAAAAAATTGGGTGTGCTTAAGACCACACGTTGGAAGTGATAACTTCTATGACCGATTCATATTTTTATCAGTATTAATATTAAAGGAGAATAAGGATCAACAAATTACACAAAAATTTTTTTTCGCCCCAAAAAGTTTTTTGTTTGGGGGTCCTAAAAATTAAAAAAAAAAATTTGGGGTTCAAATTTTTTTTGGGGGGGGTTGATTAATCTCATTTAAAAACTAAAATAACATTTTATTGAGGGGTCAAATTTTTTCTGGGGGATGCAAGTTTTTTGAGGTGACGTTGTTAAATCTCACTTAAAAACTAAAAAAAAAAATTTTTTTGGGAGGGGGCAAAAAGTTTTTTCGAAAAGTACCTTTCTTGCGGGTTTCATAGATGAATCTCAAAAAACTGAAATTTTTTTTATTTTGGGGGTCTAATTTTTTTGGGAAGGAGGTCAAATTTTTTGGGGAGGTGATGATAAATTTCACTTAAAAACTAAAAAAAAAAATTTCGAGGGTTCAAAAAAAACTTTTTGGAAAGGGGGAGGGGCAAATTTTTTTGGGGAGGGGAAAATTTTGTTTGGGGTGGGGCCGTTGATAAATCTGTTTTAAAAACTAAAAAAAAATTTTCCGACGTCTATATATACTATGTATTGTCTATTCCCTCTCCTCGCTCTGACTTGTGTCTACGCTAAAAGTTCGTGACGCGATTTTTTCAGAAACATAATCAAGCGAAAGTGCCCAACGGGCCAATAGAATGTTAAAACATTTGTATAAGCAGTTAGTTAATTATTATTAATGTAAAAATAATCCTATTCAATATATTTTCTAAAGGTTTACTAAGAATATATATATTTTAATCAAAACAGTAAAAATAAGGTTATTTATATTTTGAAACTGATGATTGCCCGTTAAATTTTATTAGTTACTATTTTAGTAAGTAATTGGTGTTTTATGAAGTATTTTTGAAATACTTACTAAAAATCATCTTATAGTGCGAGCATTTTAATACAATTTGTAATAACAGGAAAATATTCTTATATATAAATTGGAAATAAAGATTTCGCTCCAAAAAATAAAAAAATTTAAAAAAAAACTTAAAAGCTAATCATAGCTCAAATGTCATAGCTAATCAAGTAAATATCATTTCAATTTTTGAAAAAATATTATCGTGAATAGATATTGAAGAAATTGTCTACATAAATAATATAATTGTTAATATAATTTGTCTACATAAAAAATATAGAAAAACTATAGTAAACATCATTAATTATAAATAAGTTGTTCATAAAAGTATAAAAGACATGTTTTAACCAGAATTGTAGAATAAGAATAAAAAAAATAAAAAATGAAAAAAAAAAGTAGAAATTGTTATTCCTTTTTATCTCTGAGCATTGAAAAGATGTTTTTTTAAAAGTTAAAACAAATAAAATATTTAAAAACTCTGTCACAGCTTGTGCGTCAGAAAAGTAGAGTTCCGATTTTAGTTAAGAAAAAAAAGAAAGGATCTTGCACTGCTTTATAATGATTTTTGTATATAATATTGGTTTCACTGTTTTAGCTAGCTTTGACTCTAACTCCGATTCCTTTAAATAGATTCATTTGAAATTTAATAGAAATCTATTTCTATTAGGTTTACATCGTACTATCATATTTCTTAAAAGTCGATTAAAATTTGCACCCAGTAGAACGAAAAAATAGCTAAAAATATATCCAAAAACCCAATTTTTGCTTCTAACATCGATTCCTGTGAATAAATTTACTAGAAAGTCAATAGAGCTCTCTATTCTCAATAAGTTTTCATCATCCTACCACGTTTTGTCAAATCAGCTAAAATTTACATCCGGTAGAACGGTCGAAAAAATCTTTATATATGTACAGTAAGTAGGCTATAAAAACATGATTGGGCGATTTTCATTATTTTTTTTAAATACGCAAACAAATTTTTTATGCTTATCACATTTACAATTCAAGTTTTATTATGTCTTAAATAAACGATTATTCTTCAGTTTTTGAAGGTAGATTACGTAAAGTATGTTACACAACAGTACAAATTAACAGAAACGATAGGTGTTAAATTTAAATTAAAGTTTATTTCTTTAGAAAAATTGGTAAAAAAGATTATAAGCTATATAACCTAAATAGGTATATATAGTGAAATATCTGAGAATGCAGTATGATTTTTTTTTTTTTTTTTAATAACTGAAATATTAGAAAAATTTGAGCAGAAAAATATTTTTGAAAAATGCTAAGGAAGTAATAGCTTTTGGTTCATTCTTTTTATTTAGTGAACAATAAATTCTTGGTGCTTATGACATGATATTTTTTGTCTTGCTCCTTTGCATGATAGCTGAACTTCAACCAATTACATTAATTCATTACATTAATAATTACGTTAATTACATTATTTTTTTAACATATTTTATTGAGCAGTAATATATTACGAAATCGTTAAAAAACGTTAAAAATCCACTTAAAAATAATAATAAATTTATTTAATAAAAGCTTTTTTATCTATTTATATCAAGGATAAATTGTCCGAGATATCTGAGATTGTCCAAGATAATTGTGTGATCTTGTCTGTCAGTTTATTAAGAAGGTAATTCATCGCACAAAAAAGGTGCTGGATTCATCAGTAAAATATTTAATATTATTGAATAATGTTTATTTTCTTAATATTAGATTATTGTTTACGTTAGTGTTTAAATGTATATATTTTACAATGATTTTTCTGAATGTCCATATTAATTTTTTATTACATTATATATTTAAAAAAAAAAATGATACACTTACTTCGTGATCGAACATACTTCTTAAATGTTTATAAAAATAATATCTATCAAATAATAACAATATTTGAACATTGATATAAATTCTTGAAGAACGACTTTCTTATTAGTAAAGTTTTTCAATAAGAAAATCCTAAATTGGATGAGTGCTTAGAACAAATAATTCTTGCATGAGATCAATACTGAATCAACTGAGAATGTAACTGTCAATCACTGAGTAAATATAGTAACCTTCTGAATATGTGAGAAATAAGTATGAGCTGAACAGAGTAATTTTTTAAGTATGTGTTTGGAATAGAAAAGCCTCGAAAAACATTGTAGTTGATTGAATAAGTATATATCTGAATAAGTGTTGAAAGCATAAATTTGATCTTGAAACGTGGGTAAGAAACCTAGAAAGTAAAAATAACCTTGAAATTGAGTAGTGTAAAATAACATCGTGGGGAGTGGCCTAAACATCTTGAGAGATTGCACATCTTGAGAGATTTTTGTAAGTATAGTAACATTTAAGTATATTTCAGTAAGTCGTGGTAAAGCTGACAATACCTCCAAATAAGCAAATCGCTCGATATAGACCAGAAGATACAATGTATAATGGACTTCTCGCATAGTAGATCTCGTCAAAATGTTGAAACCCTTTATATATGCCTAGATGAGTTCATTAAATAAATAAGTCGCTATAAAGGTTAGTAAACCGCAAATACATTCTTTGGACGGATTTCTCATTTAGGTAAAACTGGCCAACTTCCTCAGAAGAAAATCGCTTGAAAGAGATCAGTAGACTCAATGCATAATGAATAGTTATGTAATTAGTCCAGTCAATAGAGATATTTTCTTAAAAAAATTAAGAGAGTTTATTTAAATACATGGTATTGTAGATTAGGATAGGTATGACTTGAGTTTACCCACCGGGTTGGTCTAGTGGTGAACTTGTCATCGCAAATCAGTTGATTTCGAAGTCGATAGTTCTACAATTCAAATCCTCGTAAAGTCAGTTTCTTTTATACGGATTTGAGTACTGCATCGTGGGTACCAGTGTTATGTGATGGTTCAGTTTCAATTAACCACATATCTCAGGAACGGTCAATCTGAGACTGTAAAGACTACACTTCATTTATATTCACACATATCCTTTGAAGTAATACCTTACGATGGTTGCGGAGACTAAATAGAAAAAAAGTATAACTTGTTTATATGAGCAGGATAAAATTTTTGCTAACTGAAGGAAATGGCGGCTGTTCAAAGTTGGTGAAAATCGGTTTTTCAATTATGTAAAACAAAGTAAACTTCCTAGGAGAAATATTTTTGAATGCCCACACAGTTGAATTTCTTTAATTAGTTACTGCAAAAAAGCTGAAAACCGTTAAAAATTGCAGTTTTTTACAAAGCCAATATTTATTTCCAAATAACTTTTTTACTTTTCGTATTGTTTTAAAAGTTAGCTCTTGAAATTGTGAATTATCTCAAAAAAATATATTCTTGTGTATTTTGTATCATATTCTACCTTTTATTGATTTTAAAGTTATGTTAATCTTATTCATATAAAACCTTTTATTTAATTTTTGATTCAAATGTTTTAATTTTGTATGATATGTACTCGTATTTTTAGTTTACGTTTTGCATTTTTATTAATGAATAAGAAATAAATAAGAATGTGATGTATATATTTAAACTAGTATTTTATGATTTATTATAAGAATTCATTAATTTTTTCTTTAAAAGAGAATATTTCTTTAAGCTGTTCTTGTTTTATGGGAGCTTATTCAGGTGCTGGGACAAATACTTCATACCGAAGATGGTGAGGTCAGGTTTGGGATGTTTGGAAGGGTTCTTCAGGTGTTAATTGTTGGACCAACCTGTCTTTCGATGGTGTATTAAAATTGCAGTTCAATGTTGAATTGGTGGCTTACTCAGACGACATCGCTCTCCTTGTAGCAGGCTACACTGAGACGAAAGTAAAAGAAATGGCAGATGCTGCTGTAAGGTCAGTTGCTGGATCCAGGAAAGAGACGGATATTGGGGCTAAAACATTGATCCTGAATGTTGCGGCCTAGGTACAGAGAAGATTCGATGAGGTGGGCTTCTACCTCAACCAGCTTCTATCAAAGCATGGGTGGGTTTGAAGCCTAAGTCGACTGATTTAGCAGGCGTACCGCTCTGGAATGCTGACACGTCCGAATATACGATCTACTGTGCCATAGATCGGATGAGGTAAGACTACACCTGGGGTTAGCATGGTTAAAACCTGAGGAGACGACAGCATACATACTGAGAAGAAGACATGAATGGGGGTCTAGAGTATGCTTAACCACCAGGATAACACCACAAAAAACAATGAAGAGCATGAGTCTATAGGAATGAACAGAGAAAAAGCAAGTTACGCACTAAAGTCGTGGCTCATAGAAAAAAAATATGGGGAAGCGAAATGACCCGAATCAGTGGAGATTGCCTGTTGGGTAATCTCTAATTGAGACTAAAAATTAAGACCGAGACCCGGAAAACGGGGCGGGGCTAGGGAATGGCATAGCCGGACCCGGTTCACTCCGCCCCAGATGTTAATGAAAGGCATAAATACAAGATCCGAAACCGGCGGGTCAACCTGCCATGCCGAATTTACAGCCGGTAGGCGCAGGAAGGCCCATTAGAGTCGATTGGACACCCCCTGGTTTGCGCAATACTTAATTGTAGGCCCGAGGCAGGGAAGAAAAAATTTTACTTCTGGTTTCATTTACCAATCTCAGTGGAGCACTTCGGTATGATAAATCTTCTTGTAATTATTTTCACACGTATTTCTAAACTTATATACAAAATATTATTTAAAAATTATTATATTAATCTTTAAGATTTTCAAATATTGAAATATTTGATGATTCATAGAAGAAAAGGATATATTATTAATCCCATTAAACATTGACATCCGTGAAATAATAAGAATAAGAATTTTAATAATAATAAAACAATAAAAGTAATAATAATTATAATTGAATCTATGAAGATTAAATTAATTTCATTCAAATAACATGTTCAGGCACTTATGCAAACTTTCTCTCTCTCTCACTCACCCTCTGTGTGTGTGTGTGTGTGCGCGCGCGAGCGCGTGTGGTTTTATAAACCAATTAGATTACATAATATTAATTTTTTTAATCTATTTTTCATTTTATTAAAATATACTTATGGCGGTTTAAATTTTCCAATGGGTTTCGTCTCGGTCTTACATTCCGGAGGTCCCGGGTTCGAATCCCGGTCAGGCATGGCATTTTTCACACACGCTACAATTC
>JAAAKQ030110134.1:0-14098 GCA_010016005.3 Zanna intricata
CTTCCCTACCTACTCCTAACCTAAAGGGGCGACGTGCGCATTTATAAATGCACAAGTGCCACTCCCCCACCTGCTCGTGACCTCTCAAACCTTAGAGGGGCCCAGAAGTAACCACACTGATGTGAATATTTTTATGTAATAATATTTTTAAAATATATTTCAATATATTATTTATGTTGTCAATTGAAATATTGTAAAATTTGTTCAAGTCTGTTACAGATATTAATAATATATTTAATAAAGTTTAATTTATAATTTTTTTTTTTTTTGCATTGGCTTTGTTTTTCGAGCAATAACATAGTAGTTCACTATCATTCCGTTATGAACAGTAAGGTTGGTTGTTTTTAAGTTAGCTTGTTGAGTTGTTAAATAATTCTCTTTGTTAATGGAAGCAGTGAACACTCCTCATATTACCGTAGAATAAATTTTTACAAATAATTTTTGAAAATGTTTTCCTATTAGTAATTAAAAACTGTTTTTTATATGTTAATTTTTGTTCAAATATTATATGCTTACTTTTGTGTATAATTATGTCTGTTATTAAAGTTCATTTATTTTTTCTTTGTCTTTTTTATAGGATATCCAACAATAATATATACTAGTCTACTTTGTTACTGTTATTTGCTCTGTTAGTTTGATTATTATTTGATCTTTCTTTAGAAATTGGCTTTGAACTTGTTCAGTAGTTGCATTCAAATTATAAAATTATAAAAACTTTGCATTTTTGTTAAATAATTTTTATCTTAGTTGGTTTTTTTTAAATTTATTTACTGATAATTATAATTACATTTTCAGTAGTAATTAAAAAAAAAAATCAATTCTATTTTTTATATCAGTAACATTTTTCCAGTTAAATTCGTATCAAAATTAAAAATTGTAAACATAACTGGCCATGAAAAGTCTCTTATAGTACTGACTCATAATGCTTCGTTAAAATTAATAAGGAGCTTCCAATAATAATAAGAATGTTAATTAAGAATTATGTAATTTATTAGGAGGGATTATGAGGCTAAACTCGATATGCTGAGCACCTTGTTATAAAGAAACTCCTACTCTCTAGCCTTAGAATAGTAAACATAGTTCCTGGACAGATCCAAAGGTAGAGTTGTTCCAACCAATCTATGCTAATACCAAAAACACTGTAACTTTATAGACCTGTAACTAATAAATAAACCGTATAGGCCTCTACTGGAACTATGCTAAGCATAGTTTCAGTGTGTAAATCTTAAGGAAGAAGGGATGAAATTGTATTTTAGAACGAAAAAGGAATGATCTATCTACCGACAAACTATGAAGCAAGATAAAAAATTTAATCTGAAAGTGTACCTCTAACACCCTCGAGGTAGTGGGGGCCCATTCTAACCATGGTCTTCAAGGGATTGAGATGACTTCCTAGGATTGAAGCTGCAAATTATTGATCTATAATCTTGCATTGACCACCTTAAGATATATTCTTGAATAATATATATAACTTTTTCTCCAGATAAGGAGCTTCCCGTAAACTCCTTTCCTATGGAAAGACTTTGTTCATCCCCAGAAGTGTTTGCCACTTAGACCTTCCAATTGAACTATAAAACCTTCATGGAGAATATCCTATTAGAAGATATTCCACTTGAGTAGTCACAATTACACGTTTGTGAAGTAAATTTTATTTATAAAAGTAAATTTTTTTTACATCTTATTTGTTTATGACTGTCAGAGAGGTTTCTTATTTCATAACTTGTATTTTTTAAGCTGTTTACAAAATTTGTTGCAAAATAATTTTTTCTTTTATTCTTACAGACTGTTATTAATACAGAGATAGAAAGCTTACCTGTTAATTGTGCTCTGCTAAAACTGGTTGGAGCTACACTTCCAGAGGAACAGACAGTGTCAAATGTTTCATTAAATCATCTACCACAAGAGGATTTACACTGCTATTTACAAGCCAAAAAATGTATAGAAGAACTAGCATTGTATCTGAAACCATTCTCATCAGGTTAGTAAATTGATGTCAGTAGTTCATCTATATGTTTATTGCATATCCTTTTTTCTTTTAATAATTGGTCACTGTATTTGTTTCCTGTAATTTTACCCAAACCTTAAATGTCTTTATAGCATTTATCTTCAGTCACTATGTTGTGTGCGCTTTGATCTGCCTTAGAAAACTCTCTCCTTCCTGTGTTTTATTATTATAGTCCAAGTGCTAGAGCCAAAAATTGGTTTGATCTTTGTGGTGGACGAAATTTACTGGAAATTGATGTATTACTAAGGTACTTTACGGATCCAAGCAGCCAACAGTTTTGTTGGTACAGGGACCAGGTAAGACAGGTGAAAGGTGTCATTATTCCAGGAAATCCTATCCATCAATGTGCTGCTTGAAAATTTGTACAATGAAAGTTAACAATGTAAACCTGAGTTCAAAAGGGTTGATAGTTAACGCTGGGGCAAAGAGGTTGGCAGACAAGGGTAAAGTTGACCAAACTTTCTGCAAAAAAATCTCATCACAGGTTTTTTTTATATGCTTTATTTTTTTATGCTTTGTATGTTCATATATGTATTTTACATTTTAACAATTTAATTTTGCAAATAATTTATAACTTAAACGTGTTTAGAGCCCTATTTACATACATACTCATTTTATGAGAGACTACCATACAAGGAAAAGTTATGTATGGCTTATTATTTATATATCAAAATAGTATATAATGAGCTATTTAGTTATTAATAATCCATGAATTTAAATAAATAAATCGACAAACAAAAAAACAAATTTTTGACAAAGTGGAAAGTATTGAAACGATTAATTTTTATTGTAATATTATAGTATACATTTTATTCAAAAAGTATGATATTGTAAATTCATGTTTTTTAAAATTATCATCCATCTTCATTGCTTATAGAATTATCATTATCATTGCTTAGAGCCAAAGAAAAACAGACAATTTCAGACCTAATGCTTTGATCAGTAACACTGTATCTAAAAAAAAAAAAAGTAAACCACTTCAGTACCAGTAAACCAATTTTATTTTTATTTGTACCAAATTACTTGTCATTTAAGAGCCAATAAGTTTTCACAAGCATTATAGTACAGTTTTAAAAAAAAATTTTCAACCCTTTAAAATTAAGAAAACATTTACGGGTGAAATTTAAAATAATAATTTTTACAGTGTTAATCCAAAGATTATGATTATTTCAAATGGTTTAAGAAGAAATATCATGTAATTTTATAGTTATTTTTGTAAGGCTGAAATTTAAAAAAAGTACTACCCCGAATGATTTTGCACACCTTGAGTGAAGAGGTAGGCATATTTAAATTTTCTTTTGATAAGTGTAACTTTTTAAATGATCATCTGGTATAAAAATCTGTTATATAATTGTTACATAGCAATCAATTTTTCCTTACTAGTGGAAAAACAAAATTCTTCACTTGTTTTATCACAAACAAGATGATAAAACAAGTGTAGAATATACAAAAATACATGAATCACAATATATGTGGCATATATATATATATATATATATATTGTATATTATAATATATTGTGTACATATATACAATATATATATATATATATATATATAATTGTCTTAACTGAAATTTAAGTATGTATATTGTTAGTAATTGTAATTATCAATAATTTTTTTAAATTTCTTTGTTTATATTAGTCATTGTTTAAAGATTTATAATAGTAAATTTATTTATTGTAGATATGTTATCTTTATTTTAGTTATTATAATACATTTATTTTTTAAAATACTTTTGTGATAAACATAAGATACATATTGCCATGTTTTGTATAATGGTTCTAATTTTTTATTTACAGGAAATGGTGGGACAGGAGTTTTGTCCCGCCCTATGCAAAGAAAGTTGGTGACATTAATCAATTGCCAGTTAATGGAAGAAGAAGGCCGATCACGAGCTATGAGAGCGGCCCGTTCTTTAGGAGAGAGGACTGTTACAGAACTGATTCTTCAGCACCAAAATCCACAACAATTATCAGCCAATTTGTGGGCTGCTGTTCGGGCTAGAGGCTGTCAGTTTCTAGGACCTGGTAAAAAAAAAAGAAAAAATGAATTCTCTTAATAATTTTTGTATTAAGATATATTATATTAATTATTAATAAATTTAAATGTATATATCATAAAGGATCTTAAAAAATAAATATAATAGATGCTTTTAGAACGATCTAATCCAACTTGATTCAGTTCAGCTTTCTTAATCCTTTCTAATACAGTATAATCTTTGTATTATTAAGAAGCTTATGTTGTGTGTTCAGCTGCTGGACAATAATTTAGTAGAGAACATCTGAGAGGAGATTAAATGTACTTTTTCCACCATTTTTTTTGTCCTCTTCACTATGTCCACCATTCTCTTGTATTTTCAGCTAAATTTTTGACTTCCTGAAAGCTCATGGTTACCTTACAGATTGTTTGTAATTGTCCTTTTTTTGTTAACCTCATTGGCTTATTGATAAGTACCTTTTTATGATTCTTTTTTTAATCATTCTCATATTATATTCTATCATAATGTAAAATTTGTAAATTATTTGTTAAGTGTCTAATGATTTACCTCTTGTAATTACCAATTTTTCTGCAAACATTGAATAAATTTATTTTCCTTCTTACCGTTTTGATCTTTTCGACCTCCATGGGCTCATTTTGATCATACTTCAACATAAACATTGTTGAGGATGGGCAGCACCCTAGCCTTTTGTAATCTTTGGCCAAACCACTCACTTGCTGAAATCTTTATTTTATTGGCCTTACAAAGTGGTTGCTGTATTTACCACTGTTTGTAAAGTTCTCTTTCCAATCAGCAGTTTGTCTTTTCAAAATTACCTTTAACATAACAAACATTAGTGTCCCGACTAATGCTTTTTTCCATTTTTATAAAATGTAGTCTTATTCCCCTTCACCTTTTTTTTTTTTACATACCTCTATTATAATTGTTATTAGTCCTGTTGTGCATCCCTTATATCTCCTCCCTTCCGAATTCATTTTTTTCTTCTGTAACCATCTGTTTCAATTTATTCTTCTTTATGGAATTTGCTGTATATTTTTTCTGAAATGATGTTAAGCTTGTAGTACAAGGTTTTTGTAAAAATTATAACTCCCCAAATATATATTGAAGTCCACAAAATAAATTTATAACTAATTAAAATGATAAACATTGTTAAATTATTATGTTAGTAATATTTAATAATGGTATTTTTTTAATAATATTTTGTTAATATTATTTCATTTGTATGGTAATAGTATTTAAATAATTCAGTCTTTGTCTAGTGGTCAGATTTTGAACTTATTAGAATCTTATAGAGAGTTTGTACTGGATCCTACTAGAAACAGTAAAGTTACATTATTGTTTGAATTATTGTTTTTACTTAAGAATGAATTTTTTATTTGGGAATTGACATATATAAAGTTTAGTTCTGAAATTAAAGTAATTATTTATATTGTTTAGAGTTAATTGTATTTGTAAATAATGAAGATAATTGTAATAGAAGTGAATGGAATCCTGGTCTATTCTAGAAGGACGGGTAACTGTATATAAAGAGTATAAAGAGAGACGAGCGACCAGTGATTGGTTCATTTTGTGGTTCAGTTGTGTGACGTGTTACGAAAGGTTCACTGCCTCTGTAGTCTCCGCGAAGTTTAAATTTGTTTCATATAGATTTTGTTAAGGGTTGTGTTTGTTTGAATTGTTGTGTTTTAAGTAAATTATTGTGAGAAGGCTTGATATCGTGGTGATTATTTATACAAATCATGTTCTCACTGTAATTGGCGACCGTGAAAATAATTGTGGTGAAGTTGATATCGTGCTAAATACGAATCATTCGCCCATGTCAAACTGTTCTTTGTTTTTATGTTTAATGCACCATATTATTTATGAATTGAAATTATAATTTAAGAAAATCAAAATGATGTTTAATTATCACAAAATTTTAGATAAATGTTTTTAACAGAATATTAATGATTTAATGAAATTAATATATATTAATGAATTATTTATAAATAATATGATATAATATATATTAATGATTTAACAGATAATGATATAGTATGGTGGTGTAAGTTCTGTGGCATTTTTCAATAGAAATTATTATTGTTAATTATTTTTTAATGATGACAGTTATCCAGGCAGTTGTATTTTCTTTTAACAGATATCATCCATCAAGATGTAAAATTAGTGAACTTTATTTGACATTGTTAATTTATGTAAATAATATTAATATTAAGAATATTAATTTACCTTTGATCTTTCTCTGTTCTAGCAATGCAAGAAGAAGTACTGAAACTTGTATTGTTAGCATTAGAAGATGGTACTGCATTGTCAAGAAAGGTTTTAGTAATGTTTGTAGTGCAACGGTTGGAACCCCATTTTCCTCAGGCTTCTAAAACAAGTATCGGGCATGTTGTACAACTTCTTTATAGAGCTTCCTGTTTTAAGGTATTTAGGCTGACTTTCTAGATAGAGTATATTGATTGTAGGAAGTAATTTTGTATTTAATTATGATATTCAAAACATTTAATATTAAACATTTTTTTTTAGTTGTAAACATTTTATTAGCTTTTGCCTTCTGTCTTATGAACAACATAGGTGTTGGTGTTGCCTATATTTAAAATATATATAAATATTTTTTTCTTATGTATAACATTTTTATTTAATTTAATTATTTTTTAAGTACTATTCTAACTCATAACTATTACAGGTATCTTAATAAGAAATTGATCTATATTTTTTTTCAGTGTGGTTAGTTTTTTATGATGTTATTTGATAATTTCCATTAATAAACAATATGGAAAATGTACATATATTTTAATTTTGTGATCTTGTTTGTGGTAAAACAATCTTCTCTGCCAAAATACCATATTTATTCTCTTCTTTCCCTCTGGTCTCAAACTTCCTCTCACACTTTGTCTTTTAACTCTTTTCACCGAAGTCAGACTACTTTAGTGGCAATCTCTATGTTTCATTACATTTATATGTCCAACTAAACTCAGGTTTCTTCTTTTCTATTCAATCCACCAGACTTACTTTCTACAACTGTTCTTGTGTTACATCACTTCCTGTATTGTACCATTTTGTCATTCTTAATATTAAATTTTTATTTCATTCTTGTTGTTGTGCATGTGTTTTCTTTTTTTACAATATTTTGAACCAATACTTTTTATACTTCTTATTTATATCCTTTCCCATCCTAAATTTTCATACTTTGGTAAAATATGTGTTCCATTTCTATTCTTTACACTTCAAGTTTAGCAACATTTTGAGAAAAAACTGCTGTGAGTGAATGAACTACATCTGTTAATAGTAACTTACCATTTAATTTCATATTCTTAGAGCTTTTATCTCTTTCATTTCTACTTTGCACAATACTTGATGCTTTCCAACAATTAATCCATAATAAGCTTATGATAAGCATACTTAAAATTTAGATTTTCTTTTTGTGAACAGCAGAACATTTTGAAATGTCAGTATTTGCATAATTTTATTAGTTATTATACATGTTTATGAAATTGTAATGGTAGGAACGCTGTAAATTGCAATCAAGATTTTTTTTTTTACCCTAAATTATCTGCCATTTTAAACTATTTAGAAGAATTTAATTGCAAAGCAAAATTGTGATTTATATCGTATAGAAAATTCTGGTACTGAAATGTCTTTGAATCTTATTTTATGATATTTTCTTTTTTATTTTTGTTTAGGTTTCAAAGCGGGAAGGTGATTCATCATTGATGCAGTTAAAAGAAGAATTCCGTACATATGAAGCATTGCGTCGTGAACATGATGCTCAAATAGTTCAGATAGCTACTGAGGCTGGATTGAGAATTGCACCCGATCAGTGGTCAGCTTTATTGTATGGAGATGCTACACATAAATCACATATGCAAAGTATTATTGATAAATTGCAAACACCTCAATCATTCGCACAGTCTGTTCAAGAGCTTGTTATTGCTTTGCAAAGAACTGGTGATCCTGAAAATCTGTCTGTATTAAGGCCTCATCTTGAATTGCTTGCTGCCATTGATCCGACTCCAGGTAGTGTACTTTGATCATTTTCTAAGCTTTTATATAACATTAAGAAACTAGTTTCTTAAATTACTCTTATATACTTTTTAGTATATAGAGTTCTTAGCCTACATCTCCTAGAAAACTGAAGGATTTTTTATGTAAAGAATACTAGTATTAATTAAAAATCCACTATTTCTCTTTCTTAGAAGTTGAATTTATATTTCAGACCTTTTCTGTAGCTTAATTCCATCACTATTAACATCCCTACTAAACTTTCATAGCTTTTCCCATTTAAGAATTCCATTATCAAATTTTTCTTTAGAAAGAATACCATCTTGTTTTTATACCCACTTTTTTAACCACATTTTCTCTATTTCTCTTTACAGTATACAATTGCCTGCAAAATTAAAACAGCCTCCTTCTCCCTTCATTTTTATTTGGTCTGTAATAAAGTAGAAACAAACATCCTGCTTTCTTAAAAATATTACTAATATAATTTTTTTGTATTTTTTTAATTAGCAAATTGCCCTTTCATCTAATTTTAACTTTCAAAATGAAAGTATTATTCCTTATACAGAATGAATGAAAAATTCATTCTGTATAAGGAATGCTAATGTGCTTATTACCTCATTTTATACATCAGAACCTTTGTGTAATTCTTCTGCTTGACAGAATCTATCCATTGTGTCTATCTGTTTCATGACAGAATCTTTCCATGTCGATGAATAAAATTTCTTGTTGATTCTCTCAACATGATAGCGATCTAATATAAACAAGGTGGAGACCCATTATATAAATCGCATGCTTTCAACACCACTATAAATACGTGAAATTAGTTAGGAGAATTCTTTGGTAAAAGAAAAAGTTTTTTAATAAATATGAAAATTTTTCTGTTTCTTCCCTTTAAATAACATAACCTGCACAGCATATATAATAGTGGCCCTGCTTGCTGCATTAAAAACTGTTTAGTAGACAAGACCTATTTAAAGTCAATCTCTGCCGTTGTCACACATTATTCAATCCCATACCTTACAGCCATAGTTTATTCTTAAAATGTGCCCTAATAATAATGGTAATGTTAATGTTTTTCCTAATTAGTTATATTCATTTGCAGCTTCTATTACAATTTTTATTACATTTTTTTATTTTTATTTAACTATCCTTTTTTTCTAAAAACATGTTTTTTTATTTTGGCATATTTAATAGTATTAAATTCCATCTGGCGCAAGAATATTGCAAATTGTTGATCATGCTTAGTACATTGAAACATTATTAACCATAATGATAACATTGTCTATTTCTGTAGAGAGATTAATCATATAATAATACCTGATGTATTATATACTCTCAACACATACAATAAATCATTATTAAACAAAGAGACTAATAAAGGTGATGTTGGACATTCTTGTTTCAAATTGAACTTGATTTCAAATTTATGCATCAAATCCACCATTATAAACATTAAAACCCCTATTTATAATGAGGAGTTTTAATAATTTGTATTATTATAAGATTTCATTATTATATTAGTTAATGTTGCCTGCTTCTGCTCAGTCTCTACCACTCGATTTAATAGAGCATTATGATACTTATTTAAAATGTAATATTTATTATCAGTACTTTATTTTCTGTTATTAGCTGATAATCGCTTCTGTAACAGACAAAATATCATATTTCCTTATTATTAATTTTTGTATCCAAATTAGTCATTAAATATCAACCATATTTCAATGATTAATAATAATAAACTTTTTTTACTGCCTCTTATTTCACCCCAGTTCTCTGGCTTGCCAATTTTTAATTCTTACCTTGACTTGTTACTGGTGGCAGTGAATTTTTTGATCAAGGATATTTACTCAAACCAGTTTGTAAATAATGACTGATTTTTGTCTTCCTGCATTAAATCTTTATTCCAAGTAAAAAACATTAGACATTTTATGTATATGTGGTATGTATATTGTTCACATTCTAAATAACTTTTCATTTTCACCATTTGTGAATGTATATGCAGTTCCATTTTTATTATTGTTAACTAAAGTCTGAACTGAACTCTTTTGATTAAAGTTCATCTATTTTTATAACCTATATATTCTGTTGTATCTGACATCCTACTCGTTGCTAGGCTGATGCTGTAATTCTATTGTGTACTTTTATAAACAGAGTTATAAATAGTAATATAAGAATGAAGATTAATATAGCCTATTATTGTAGTCTGTTATAATGTCAGTTGTGGGTTGGGAGAGAAGCCATGTATGGATATTTCTCTGTATAAAGTAATTTCATTTAAATATGAGAAAACCTGTGCTGGAATTAAGTTTATTCCCTGTTTTATTAGCACCAGGTGACTATGATATGGGTCTTGTAACATAATTTTCTATTGGTTACTGTTACGTTCTGTGCATTGAGAATGTTGAAGGTTAGACACTGATATGGTCGGTTTGTTCTTGCTATCCAATTACAAGTCTTATTCAGTTGCAATAGAGACCGGGTAGTAGACAGTACTTGGCCAGATGCCCAGACAGTAGCCTGCAGTATTTCAAACATTTTAGTTGCAACGTACAATGTATCACTCATATGTATAATTATTCTTAAGTGTTAATTGCAATATATTCAAGAAAATTATACTATTCAAGTTTATGTTATGTTATACTATTATGCCTTCAACATCATCAATGCATATACTACAGTTTAAAACAATAAATAATCGTTTAACCAAGAGCTGGTCTTTATTCATTTAAAAACAACTACACCACATCAGCTACTATACATAATATATACATATTGGTCCTCTGTGCATCCATACAACGTCTATCTACAAATTTCTACAACTTTACTGTTACAGTATAACCAGAGAGCACTTGAGAACAACTAATTGACTGACTCCAGTTAATTGGTTGTTAGATGTTTATGATTTGATTTTCAAATATGATGGGACAGTTTTTAAAAGTGAAATTACTTTTTATAACTTTTTTAAAAGTAGTTAAAAAATTATGAAAATGATGCTTAATTATTAATAAAAAATGTAGTAGTTGTATATAAATAAAAATTAAACTGAAATGACTTCAGTACCATACTTTTTTGTTGTCAGTTTAGAATTAACAACCTTTGTAACACTATTAATGATAATGAAGTTGGAACGTTTTCTGTTTATGAAAGAAAGACATACTGTATAGCCAACCTTCACATTCTGGTTTACTGTCTATTTTATTTAATGTAACTTACTGGTATAACTAATATTATAACTTATTCAACGAATAAACAAATCTTACTTGCATTTTCAAGTCAAAATTTTGACTCTAACTTATTCCTTATTTCTGATGGTTAAATTGCTTATAGTAAACTATTTTTGATCTACATTAACATATTTTGATTAGTTTTTTTTTAGCACAATTATTAAAAAAAAACTAAAAATATGACATTAATTTGTTACAAGATATTTTGTTAAGTAAAAATAGAAAAAGTTAGTAGTACATGTTTATGTAGGACCATGAAGTTTGCTTGTTGTTTCAGAACAGCAAACTTAATTATTAAATACCTTAGAGGTATTTAATTCAACAAAGTATTTTATTATTTGGTTGTTTGTTTGGCTACTCCATGTTTCTTTTTACTTTTTTTTACGGTATCCATACTCTTTACGGTATCAATTTTTATTATTTATGAGTGAGTAATTCATTTTATTTAATTTAGTTCCAACTGAAGTAATGAAACTTTGTTAAATTTATTGTAATTTTTCTTATTTGAAAACCAGTTGGAGGAAAGAAATTTTCAAATAAATAAACATAGCGTACTTATAACGATACATATTTATACATTGTCATATATTATTAAAGAATAAAATAGTTTATTTACACTTTGTAGACATAATAATTATTTTATATTTGTTGTTTTTGATTTTGATAAAAGTGTAATCATGGGTAATTAAATTTCAGAGAATAACTTGTGTAGTTGGAGAGAAGTTTGGAGAGCTGTGGAAGGTGCACGTGTTGTAGTAGCCGGTCTGGTTGAGTTTATACGTGTACATGGAAGTCGTAAAGCACCACCTGGAGAGCCTCCTTCTCATCCTCACAATGCTAAATATAAGATAAGCTTGTGCAGAGATTTAACATTGCGTGGCAACTGTCCTCGTGGCGCTAATTGTACTTTTGCACATTCTGAAGATGAATTGGACAAGTAAGTAGAATTTTCTAAATTTTATTTAAATTGTTCATTGGTTTTTGTTTTATGGTAAATTATATTAGATCAAACAACCAAAACCGGAGAGCAAATACCATTCTACAAGCTCATCATTTTCTATAGATAAGTAGTGAGGTAATACATTGCTTCATGATATTTCTTTTTTTATACATTAAACTTGTATTGTTTGTTAAATATTTTTATTGTTTAATTTAAAAACTTTGTTATGTTACAATACCACCTATTTATCTCTTTCAAACAGGTGTTAATGGGGATGTATCAGACAGTTCTATTAACTGAAACACTTTACAATTTCCTTATCAGCCTGTACAGCAGGATTTTATTCTGTGTTGTACAGTGAAATGAAACCTTAAGTTTTATTCGCATTGCTGAATTCTTTGTTTTTTGTAAGAAGATAATTGCTTTGTTTTTCAAAATGAATAAACTTTTCAGTTTTATCATTAAATTTTTGATTGATAAAAGAAGTGTTTTTCTGTTACTGCTCAGCAATGTATGGTTACTGTTTTTAGATCCGACTGTTTTCATGGGTGTTCTGCAGAAGAGCGCATTCTATCCATTATTTTACTGCTCATGAATTTTGATTTAGTTTAATTTAATTTTGATTTTAACTGTAAGAAAAAGTGGAAAGGAATAAATATTCATGAAAATAATTTTTTGTTATTTTTGCTAGTATAGCATGTTACTGAAATGTATTGCTTTACATGTTTCATCTTCTTTAATTTCACTATCTAAATAAATTATTCTTTGAATTGTGGTTTATTATATCTATTACCTTTTTATACCAATTAAAAACAGTTAATCTAAGCATTTCAGAATTGTTAGATTGTTAATTTGGTTTCCAATACTCTGATGTTATATCCATATTATCCTGTAGTGCAATTATTTTTTTTAATAACAGAAAATTACGATTTTTGTTTTTCTCTGAATCATTAATAATTTACCTTTTTATCTCTCAACCTAATTACATGTTGCCTGTATATTTTTGTCCGTTACATCACTTTTCTCTTTACTTTAATTAGTTGTAAATATATTAATTAGTGAAGGTATGTCAGTGTTCGCCATTACTAGATGTCAAATGGTCTTGATTTTTTATTAAAATATAGCATTAAATAAATTTTGATCATCATAAAATGTTAATTAGGCATCTTACTGACAGGTACTTTAATATCTGCTCTATTATGTGGCTCATGACACATTTTCCATTTTTGTAGAGTTGACAAAAAATGTAGTTTCAAATTAATTTAAACATAATTATATAGTATTTTATTGATTTCATTATATTAATAATAAAAGAGCTAAAATACATCAAATTAAGCTGTGTATTTGATATCCATTTATTATTATTAATGTTTAGTTATTCTCATTAGCAATTTCATGCTGTTAAATTACAATTACTCTCCTTTTTTTATAAGAACTGAATCTGTAGCATATGGAAAAAAATTATCATTGAGATTCAACACAGTACCTTCTCTATGAAAGGCTGAGGTGCTACTGTCTGTCATTGAGGTTGACAAAGTGGTAAATATATTCTTTTGTTTATAAAAATGTATTAATGTTCTAATATTATACTGATATATTTTTTTTCTAATGATTTTTGTTTCAGATATAGAGCTAAAAACAGGAAGATGAGCAACAGAAACAATAAGGATGATGAACTAGTTACTGCTACCAATGATAGTATATTGGACGAGATGCTTTTCACAACTCATCCTCCTTCATTTACTTCCAGAAATGATTGTAAGTTAAATTTAAATTAATTATGTCATATCTTAAACAAATAAGGTTTGTTATCTGTTTCTTATTCTAGACCAGAGGTGTCAAACTCAATTTTGCAGAGGGCAATATATTAAATTTAGAATGTGTAGGCGGGCCAGATTCAAATAAAAAAAATGTACTGAATTATTA
>JAAAKQ030110145.1:0-14098 GCA_010016005.3 Zanna intricata
ATAAAATGCCAAATAGCACAGATGAAACGAGCTTTCAGTCAGAAATATAATTTGCTTACATCAAAAATTAATTTAAATGTAAGGCAAACATTTCTGAAAGTATATATATTTGGAGCATAGCTTAATATGGAAGTGAAACCTGGACGATCAGAGTACCTGAGAAGAAAAGATTAGAAGCTTTTGAAATGCAGCGTTACAGGAGAACGTTAAAAATAAGATGGGTGGATAAAGTGACAAATGAAGAGATGTTGTGGCAAACTGATTAAGAAAGAATTATTTGGAAAAATATAGTTAAAAGAAGAGACAGGGAGGGAGCATGTAAGGGGTATTCTAAAATGAAATGACTGGCACTAAATAGGAAATCTTGGTGAGCTGCATCAAACCAGTCAAATGACTGAAGACAAAAAAAAAAGGTCTATATCTTAAAAACAAAAAATCTATTTTTTCATAAAAATTTACCTGGTTAAAAACATACCAGTTTTTACTTTATCAATCGATTTTATTTTACATAAATAATAAAATTCTTTAATTTTTGATATAACATATTTTTCCAATCGATTGTTTAACTTATCCTTTTATTTCCTTTATCGTCCTCCTTCTATTTATTTCACTCAGTTCATTCGTATGATTTTAATCTTTTAATTCAAGAGTAGATTTTAATAATTTTCATTTGAATATTTAAAAATGATGTTCTGCTCTTAAACCTTTTTTTTACTGCCTTGAAAAGTAATTGCATCCAATTTAAATACACACACACACACACACGCGCGCGCGCGCGCGCACACACACACACACACATATATATATATATATATAACAGTAACACTTGATGATCCCCAATCAATGTTCAATTTAACAAACAGAAGATAACAATTGTTTTTTAACTATTTTTTACTTAAAGATTACACTTGCAGTTACTGATGACCCTTCTAAAACTTTTTTTTTTTTCATTTCACTATGTAACTATATTAAAAAAATTAAATATAATTTTTTTTGAAGATAAATGCATGTAACAGTGTTAAATATAGTAGCATCATTCATTCCGCTAAAAAAAAAAAAAAAAAAAAAAAAAAAAGCATAAATAATTAGTTGCCAAATTCAAGCTTACTAATTGGATTTTTTATTACTTCACTGGTTTATAAACTGGACTATACATTTATTACATTTTAAATGTGTATAGATTTAATTTACAAAGGAACAGTTCAAGAAACCATACATCAAGCGAAATTCTCTTCTTTTTTTATAATTATATAACTTTTTTAATTCTTTAATCCTTAGATAACAAAAAAAAAAGATATTAAAACCGGACAATCCAATCAAAAATATACACCAAAATGTATTTAATTAATCGATTGATATTTAAAAATTAAAAAATTATAGTTGTACTTCGTACAAGGAAGTATTATAATTGAAAAAATTTTAGGTTTTCAGATCCCAACGGAAATAT
Source organism: Zanna intricata (assembly GCA_010016005.3). NCBI lineage: Eukaryota > Metazoa > Arthropoda > Insecta > Hemiptera > Fulgoridae > Zanna > Zanna intricata. The sequence continues at coordinate 1,448 of JAAAKQ030110145.1, forward strand.
CCATTTTGACTAGTTTTGGCTGTATGTATATGCATCTGTATGTACATATCTTGCATAACTCAAAAACGATTAGCCGTACAATGTTAAAATCTAGTTGTGCACCTCCCCATTTGATTGCAATCGACTGAACCAAAAGGGTCCAAAAAAAAGCCCAAAATCCCAAAAAATTTAGATTTTGACTTTTTCTGTTTCACCACATGAATTCCTTGTATGCCTATTGAATTATATTAACACAATTGTTTTAGATGAAAAGTACATGACATTTTATTTATTTACTTAATAACTTCTGATATTTTTTCTTTTTTTTTTTTATTGTTATTATTGAATTATTATAATTACTTTTTTTGTAACAACTTTTTTTGTAATCAGAAGTTAATAATTATTAATTAATCAATATATTTAAATTAAAAAAATTAAAAAAAAAAAAAAATGAAATCTGATTCCAACCTTTGTGCCTTCCTCTTGTAAAATAAAAATATTTGATTAATTAAAATTCTATTTAACTATAACTCTAGAATGAAAATACGTTCGAAAAGCTCTCAATGAGAGCTTATTACTATTGTTAAGAAAAGTCCAAAATCCAAATTTTTTTGTATTTTGAGCTTTTTTTTTTGGACATTTTTGGTTTAGTCGATTGCAATCAAAAGGGGAGATGGTGCACGACTAGATGTTACAACAGTCCTAAATCCAAAATTTCAACATCCTACAGCTAATCGATTTCAAGTTATGCGAGATACATACGTACGTATATATAGATGTCACACGCTGTAACTGCTCAAAATAGATTCAGGGACAGTGAAAACTAATATTCCATTGAAATCTGAAATTTTTCATGATCATAATATTTCCTTTACTTTGTACAAGGAAGTAAAAAAAAAAAGTAATTTGTAATTTTTATGGAAAATATTTAGCCCTCTAAAGGGATAACATTTAATTTATATGAATTACATTCTCAAAAAATATTATAACAGAAATTTAAAGTAATAATCCACAAGAGGAAATCATTTTTTTTATGCCACATTTTCAGTTAGTAAAATAATATTCTCAAAAACCTTCTTCTCTTTTTTCTATATATATATATATATATTTTTTTTTTTTTTTTTTTTTTTTGGGGGGGGAGGGAACTAAAAAACACATTTTCTTTATAATCACCAGCAACAAAGTGTCACAAAATGACATTAATAAAAAAAAATTAAAATAAATATCAGAGAGGATGATCTTTTACAAAGAAGCTACCAAAAAAAGAAAACGTGAGAAATTAAAAAATTGGTATTATGTAAGGAAAGGTAAAGAGGCGTTACAAAAAGTATTAAGTACGGCTGATAATTGGCCCAGAAAAAAAAGTTGTATACATTATCAACAAATAAAAATAGTACTAGATGTACTAAAATAAATCAAATACTGAACCAATCGCACAGATGATTTACATATACTTAAAGTGAGAGTGTGAGGGAGGGGAGGATTTATGCATTGCGGATATAGAAATAGTAATAATAATAAAACAGTCAAAAAAGGAAATGAATAAATAAATTACTAAATAAAAAGATGTTATGATAAATCACAAAAAAAGAAAAAACCCAGATTGATAAGCTGTATGACATTTAAGAATTATTTAACGTAGTATTACAGCCAAATAAATTTTTGTTTCTTATTAAACAATTAACAAAGAAAACAAAATTAAATATAGAATAGTAATACCAAACCAACAAAAGAATTATATAATTAAAAAAAAAAAAAAAAAAATTAATTACAAAAAAAACCTCTTACCCTACGATGTGTTCCATATAGTTACTTTACTGATAATGAACTAGAATGCAAATTAAAAAAATAATTAACTGTAATAATATAAATATTAATTATAATTTGAATAAATTTTCTAATTAACTTATTGATAATATTTATTATAAATTAATAACAACTATTCATGACTAATAAGTCATAAAACAAAACATAACAATTAATTAGTATATTTCGTGTAAAAATAAATAAATGATAACACATTAGTTCCTTAGCTGAACAATAGATTGCAACATGAATCACTTTGTTTTCATTAAAACATAACTTAATGTTAATAGACAAATACATATTTAAAATAAAACAATTCTTTTTCTCAATACGTTAATTAAAATAAATATATAAACAAGGAAGAGAGAGAGAGAGAGAGAGTGTGTGTGTGTGTGTGAGAGAGAGAGAGAGAGAGGAAGGGAGAGAGGGAGAATGAAGAAGGAGGATGTTAGGGAAGGAGATGGATATGTATGTGCATTTTATTTAAGACTACACCACTCATTTCTCTATGTACTCTCTTTTATCTGTTTAGTCTCCAGAACTACCGTTAAGGTATTAGTTCAGAGGATGAATGAGGATGAAGTGTAGATTTCTCCGTGTACTAGAATTTATTTATCATCCAAGAGAATCCAACATGTCCTAAGAAATGTTGTTTAAATTCTTATTTACTGTACTTATTTTCCAGCTTAAATTTTAAAACTTAAATGTATTCATTCTTATAAAATAAAAACCTGTTTTAATCTGGAACAAGAGTTCCGCTTATAAAAAATGTTTTCATTTTGTTTATGCGACACCCCCATTGTTGTGAACATTGGTCATTTACATAACACCCCTCCTGGTTACTCGATCGTTAAACAAATCTTTTCCATCCTTTTTTACTTCCTTGGACAAAATAAAGGAACCATTGTGGTCACAAAAAATTTTTATCTTCAGATTTCAACGGAAATATCTGTTTTGATCATCCCTGAATCCATTTTGACTACTTTCAGCGTAACATCTGTACACACACAAATATATATATATATATATCGCGAAACAAATTAGCCATAGGTTGTTGGATTTAGGACTGTTGTAACATCTAGTCGTGCACCTCCCCTTCCTTTTGATTGCATGCAATCAATTTAAAGTGTCCAAAAAGGCCTAAAATCCAAAAAAAAATATAACTGCAGTAATAAGCCCTCATCGAGAGCTTATCAATGATATATCATGAGTAGTACTTATTTTCACTGGTTCTAAAGTTGTAGCCAGATAGAATTTTAATTAATGAAATAGTTGGATCTTAAACATCGGTTCGAATCAGACTTCATCTCCTTTTTTCTATTTTTTAATTTCAGTATGTTGATTTATTAATAACTATTGTAAAACAAATTTACAATAAATCATAATTCAATAACAATAATAAAAAATAAAAATAAAAATGTGAAAAAAATCAAAAGTTATTAGTGAAATAAAATTTTGTGAACTTTTAAATGTTTATATGTAATTTAATAGGCGTTATTACATACGCGTATATGCAATAGATTTGGTGAAATATCTGATTATTTAATATCAATTGATAATTATAATTTAGAATCGTATTTATGATTTTTGTACAAGGAATTCATGTGATGTCCATATTACAATTTTTTACTCCATTAAACATCAGATTCTTATCCGTTGCATGCATTCAACTCCTGTCACCTTTTTCCTTATAAAAAGCCTTCCATTTAAAATTAATTTTTATATGCTTATATTATACGTATTTTGTCAGGAACGTAGCAATGTGCAGAATACCTTATGATGAATATTGTATATTCATTCTATACAATACTCCAATTTATTTAATTATTTTAAGATTTCATTCGTCCATAAATCTCTACTCTGTTATCTTTCATTTACAATTATCGTTTACAGCACTTTTCCTTTCAAATCTACTTGAGTTTTCTTTATCTAACATAACACGCATACTTCTGAACCACATTTTAAATTAATTTCAAAAAATTTTTGTAATTTTTATATCCGCATTTTTTCAACATATGAGGAAATCTGACTACAAACAGTTTTATTCTTTCAGATATCTCATCTTTTACACCATTATTACAGACATATTTTCTACATTATTGTAAAAACATTATCAGCACACAAATTTCAATAACTTTTTTTACAGAAAATCAAAAATTTTAAAAGACTGTTTTTTTTTTTAAAAACTTCAATTTCACAAAATTTTATTTTTTACATTTAATTTATTTGTCTGTATTAATTGAGTTCCTGAAATAAGATTTAATGAACTTTTTTAATTGCAAAAATGCCAACTTAAAAACCACACAACAAATATCACTTAAGTTTCAGCTTCTTTTATCTTCTTGCATATGTTTCTCATTTCTTCGGCAGGGCTTCATGTTTGCTCATCTATTCTTTTTATTTGTCACAAGAACTTTTATATTACAACAAATTATTCTTCAAAAGTTAACATTATCGTTTTTTTTTTTTTTTTTTAAGCGTATCCTTTGGAGATTTTCTTCCATCTGCTTTAGGTAAGCTGATTTTGCTTTTCATGTCACAGCTCGTCAAAGATTTGTTTATTTAATTCATTCGGACCCAACCTTATTCGAGAAATTTAACTTTTCACTGTTTAAAAAAACTGTTTCCTAATTGGTGTTTCTAGGTCTTCTTGAGTTCGGTAATTTTTTTTAATTTCAAACAGTATTCTTTCTCTGTTACCTTTGGACCGTGGATTTTCTTTAGTAAGCTTCTTTCAAACATGAGCAATTTTTTGAGTTAATCATTATTAATTTAATACTTTAAAGAAGCAAAACATCAGACATGGCCACCGTATGACTTCCTTGAATGCCTATTAGATTGCATACACATTTTTTTTTAAATTAAAAATATATAAAATTTTATTTCATTAATAACTTCTGATATTTATTCTTCTTTTTTTATTGAAATTTTTTTTACAATCTGAAATTAATAATTATTAATAAATCAATATATTTAAATTACAAAAAAAAAAAAGTTAAAAAAGAAAATGAAATCTCATTCGAACCAATGTGCCTTCTTGTAAGATCCAAATATTTTATAAATTAAAATTTCATTTGGCTATACCCCTGGAACCAATGAAAATAAGTCCTACTTATGACATATCGTTGAAAATCTCTCAATGAGGGTTTATTACTGCAGTTAAGAAAAAGTCCAAATTTCAAATGTTTTGGATTTTGGGCTTTTTTTGGCCATTTTTTACCCAGTTGAACGCAATCATAAGGGGAGCTGCGTAACTACAAGTTACAACATTCCTACATCCAAAATTTTAACAACCTATGACTAATCGTTTTTGAGTTATGCGAGATACGTAATTAGGATATTTAGAATTAAGATCTTTATCCTTTTCGGTTCAATTCAAAACAGTCATGACTGTCTGGTCCTAACAGTATACTCTTTATTACACTGCTATTACTTATGTTTATATTGTTAGGACCAGACAGTCATGACTAAAAAATATAAATTTTAATTTATATTTTTTAACTCCTGATGACGGCTTTCAAGTAAGCTGAAAAATCTTGGGTTTATCTTAATATGTTGGCAAGGTACGTTTTTAATTGTTAATATTAATTAATCAAAGATTTATTATTGGAAAAAACTAATTAGTTAACAGGTTTTGTAGTGAAAAAGCAGGAAAAATTGAAATTGACAGGGTAAAAAGAAAAACAAAAAATCCAGGTCCGTTGTAGTTTTGCACATGTATATGCGCTAGGATCCGATTAATAAAACTTTTTTAAATTTAACTTCAGTGAATTAGTAACCATGACAACAGTAAAAGTAAAACAAAAACACATCTACGTATATTAGAAACACCCATAGGTGTAAGTAAGCTATTTTTAGAAAATTCCACAAAAATATTATTTGTATTTCAAGAAAATAAAAAAATAAATTGATAGAAAATTAAAAAAGTTCAAGCATTACACTTTTCAATTTCTATGTAAACCAATGTTTGCCTAATTTTGGTGTTATATAAAAAAAATTTTTAATTGAAACAAAACAAGAAGCTCAATTTATTCATTTACTTAGTAAAAATAAATAAAAAAATTTATTAAAAAAAAAAAAAAAATCAATTAAACAGTTATAAACTTTTAAAAAAGTTACCTTTTCCCCATCACCAAATCCAAAAGAGTGCTCAGTTGTGCTCCTTTTTGGCTCCAGTACAATTTTTTATACAAATTTTTCCTCTAAAATATTAAATCCCGAATACTTAATCGTATCATTTTATTTATTTGTAGGAAAATTAAGTTTTCTACCTTGTGTTATTATTAAAAGGGAAAGTCTTCAAATTTTTTTACAGACTATTACATGTAATTCTGCAAACAACAACCTGTTTGCTCATAGATGAGCTATAAAATGAAATCAAATTAATAAGGTGAAAACAAAAATAAAGTACAAACATGTAGGGAAATATTTGATCACACTACACCCATGATGATATGAGGTTTAAACAGTGCCAAACATGAAAATATTGCAATATGAAAATCATAAAAACTTGTTACCGGAACAGTTGACATCATTGACTGATGTCTATCGAAGAGATACATCCGTTATCCATACATCCATTACTTTCCTCTCTAGCGCTATAGCAGAGGATAGTATAAGGTACATTTTGGCATCTAATAAACCCAAAAAACCAGATGAAAATTTTCTGGATGTATTTGTGTGTACACACACACACATCCAGTACACATACACACACAATCTGTGTATGTGTGTGTACATGTGTTTGGTGTCTCACACCTTATATCTACAGAACTACAAGACCGATTTTGACCAAACTTGCTGATATTACTTGACTCTTATGTCTCGTTACGAGTCATTGAAGCCATTACAATTCTCAGTTCTCAAGAATTTTTCACCTAATCAAGATTTTATTTTTTCTTATGCACATTTGTAAACAATTAAAAAATAATAATATTTGCAAAAAAATCTTTTTTTTTAAAATCTCACCCCTCCACTCCAAAAAAAAATCCTATAAACTAGTGAGCATACTGCGTCAATAGTACCACCTATAGTACAAGGAGCGCTAATGTAGCACTGACATACAACTGTACAAGAAAATATTATATTTAAATAAAATTATAAATATTTTAAATTGAGTTGTGTATATATGTGTAAGTCACGTAACAGAAAAAAGCTACTTGAAGGGAAATTCCTACAACTGCGTTAACAGTTTTTTTTTTTTAATGAGGTGCCAAAGGAAAAAATATTAATTAATAAATAAGTTAATCAAAAATCAAAACGACTATTTAATGATCTACTTAATGAATGCAAAGATGTATCAAAGTGTATCTACTAAGATACAATCAACAGGTGACAAGAGATATCACGATATCGCATCAGTAGTGGAAAGATGACTTACATGGTTGTTGGCCTCATAATAAAACCTATCTTGTTACTACCTCTCCCACTATCTAATAAACAAAATGATAAATACAATTTTGATTTTGGAAACTTAATGAAAGATCTAATATATATATATATATACATATATATATATATATATATGTACATTATTCCTTCTGACAGCAAGGAATTTTCCTTTTGAAAAACTTCAAAAAAATTACAAAAACGTTAAAAGATTTTGATTCATTTGGTAACACAGAACTAAAATTAATTCCTTACAATCTTTTACCAAATCTCGCTTAAGTCAAGAAATTCAAGATTTTTAAAGCGGTTGCCCCAAACCTTTTTTCTTTGATAAAACAGAAAGTATGTAATTAAAACACTTTTCTTTTTTTTTAAAACTATAACTACTAATTCTTCAAAATAACGCCAATGAATTTTTCACCGAAAATGTACCAAATGTATAACCTAAACATAAGAGAGTAATCATAATGAATTAAATAGAAAATTACTCCACCCTCTTGACTAATTTTCATTTGACTGTAATTTAAACGAGAATATAAAATTCAAAATACAATATCCCACCTGTTCCAGAGATATTACAGAATTACATTTTTTATACAGACTTGTGCGATTTCTAGTCATTTTTCTACCTTTTCCTGCAAAATATTATTTTCTTAATATTCTAAAATGGTTGTATAAAGAAACCAAATATCTTACGTTTAAAAGAATTAATTTAGCTATTTAAGGCAATGAATTTTTCACCGAAAATGTACCAAATGTATAACCAAAACATAAGAGAGTGCCGGCCTCCGTGGTACGAGTGGTAGCATCTCAGCCTTTCATCTGGAGGTCCCGGATTCGAATTCCAGTCAGGCATAGCATTTTTCACACATGCTACAATTCATTCATCTCATCCTCTGAAGATATACCTAACAGTGGTTCCGGAGGTTAAAAAAAAAAAAACACAAGAGATTAATCATAATGGATTAAATAGAAATTACTCCACCCTCTTGTGCAATTTTCATTAAACTATAATTCAAATGAGAATATAAATTTCAAAATATTATATCACACCTGTCCCAGAGATATTAGAGAATTACATTTTTTATACAGAATTGTGCGATTTCTAATCATTTATATACTTTTTCCTTCAAAATGTTATTTTTTTTATATTCTAAAATGGCTTTAGATATAAAGAAACCAAATATCTTATGTTTAAAAGAATTAATTTATCTATTTATACAATTTTTTTTTTTTTTTGCTTTTTTTACAACTATGATTATTTTTTTTTAAATTAATTCTCGGTAGAATTCAAAGGTAAATTCATTATTTTATCATTATGATTTTCTTGTTTATTACATGGTAGAAACAAAAAAGAGTGACTTTATTGAAATTATATTATCGGTACAAAACAATTACAGAAGGAAATAGACGATGAAATAGAATTGAAAATGTAATGTAATGTAATATAAATGTAAAATTGAAGATGAACATTTACAAAGGAAATGAATTAGGATGTACGTAAAACAGAATTATCTACAAAATAATATTCCATATAACAATCGATTCAACGACAAAGTGACGCAAACAATGATTATAGAACTAATAACGGAAATAAATGATGAAATAATAAGACGCATATGAATTTACATTACATCTCAAATAAAATCAAAACTATATTAATAGTTTTATAAAACATTCAATGACACCTCGCACTTTTATTCTAAATTTCAGTACATAATAATAAATTACATAGACCCGTACAACAAATACATACATCTTCACAATAAAAAAATTCTATTGATCGAAACATCTTACAAATATAGTAAATAAGTAAAATAATAAAACGTAATAAAAAAATATAATTTTTTTACTTCAAACACCATAAAAAAAAAACTAGTACAAGATGACCCTGCACTTAAATTTTATAACCTAAAACCCAATGAAAAGGTTCAATTTAGGTGAAAATTAATTTGCATAATTACGACATAAAGAAACACTGTAATAAAACAGCAAGATATCAGTTCCCCCCATATCCTGACTTATATCCTCATAAATGCATTTTATAAATTTTATAGACAGAATTTTAAACAGAAAGTGTGCAAAAAAAATATATATATATATATGCCAACATCTATGTACATAAACAAGAACCACATATGCAACTATAAAACCGTACTTTAGAATATAACAAAATTAAACGACTAACTTACATATAAATGTCAAAGTTAGTGGATCTGTGCATTTGTTTGTAATAGCATCACACGAGAACCAACAAACCAATTGTTTTAAAATTTTCAAGGTAACTCATGTTATCCCGAGGAAAGTTTTAGGCCATATATGAAGCCTCCTCCCCCTTCTATAGGGGGTTAAGACATATTAAAAATATTCAATAAAAAAACAAAAATTAATGCTTTTGAATTCATACAGCCGTTAAGGTATTGCTTCAAAGGATGAGATGAACGACAATTTTTGTAGTGTGTGAAAATGCCATGCCTGATCAGGATTCACAACCTGGAACCTCCGAATAAAGACCGAGATGCTGCCATTTGTGCCACAGAAGCCAACAATTAAATTAAAGGCAGTTACTTTTTTATACGGATGTGAATACTAGATCATAGATCGAGGTATTTTTTGGTGCCTGGGTTTCAATTAACCACACATCTCAGGAGTGGTCGACCTGAGATTGTACAAGACTAAACTTCATTTACATTCATACATAACATCCTCTAAAGTATACCTTGGAATAGTTCCGAAGCAGTTACTTATATACTGATTAAAATTCTAGATCGTGGATACCGGTTTCTTTGGTGGCTGGGTTTCAATTAACCACACATCTCAGGAAAGGTCGACCTGAGATTGTACAAGACTACACTTCATTTGCATTCACACATATCATTCTCTAAAGTAATACCTTACAGTGGTTCCGGAAGCTAAACAGAAAAAGAAAAAAAAAATCCTTTTACTTCATTATATAACAGATTAAAATAATTAATTCTTTTTTCTTTAATGAATACCTGAAAGAATATTTAATATTCTCACAACCGTGAAGTTAACAAACGCATCAGAGGTCCACCGAATGGAACCCTGATCGAGTAGTATATATAAATTAGAATTTAAATGATTTTTTAGATAAATGATTAAGCTGACAATTTTTTCCAATGAATTCTACCGACGTGTAGTTTTTTAAAGAAAAAAAAAACTTTTACGATGATATAGTTGGCAATTGAACTGAGATAAATAAATTTTTCTAATAAAAGATTTTGTCGATCAAATGAAATTTTTTTTCATAAATGTTAACATTTATTATCGCTGTAATAACAAAATTTTATTAATGCGAAACTAGAAATCTTGTTTCATTAAAACAATTTTTTAGTCAAGCAGATAATATTATAAAAGTAACATTTTTAATCAATATTATAAAATATTATTTTTAACCAATATTTAATATTATTAATTAATTTTTTCTTCTTCTTTTTATCACTGCATAAGCTTGAAACTTGTACGTGGGATACAGAAGTGGAATTTTGTAGCGTATGAAAAATGCCATGCCTGACCGGGATTCAAACCAAGGACCTCCGGATGAAAGGCTGAGACACTACCACTTGCACACCACGGATGGCAGCAATATTTTTTTTTTTAAAAGTATAAAAAAAATGTTTAAATATTCTATTTGCTTATAAATAAAATAACCCCTCATTAAAATTATTAAAATTTTTTTGTTGGAAATTTGGTAGATAAAAAAAAAAGAAGATAAAACAGATGAATATTTACTAATACCATACAATAAAAAAAAAAAAAACTATTTTTAGATTAATATCGAATTTCGTTGTAAATAATACAGCAGTGTATGAAGCAGGTTTCATGTTTTACATATCATGATAATGATTTCATACGTGAAGAAAGTATGAGGATATTGAACAGGATCAATAAATATCAGGACATTTACAAAGTATGCCCATTAAACAAAAATCTAAAAATGATTATTGCTACATAGTTGAGTCAAGGGTATTTATAAAGCGGTTTGATTGACGGAAGGATGAAGGCTGTTGAACTTCAATTTATAATTTCTATTACAGGACATACCTTGTATTAATAACGTTAAGGATGAATCAGAAAAAAAGGGAACTATCTTTGAGTAAATATTCGAGGACAAAAAAAAAAAAAAAACAAATGAAAAGACCTTAATAACACGTTTCCATTATCAATCAAAAAGTAAAAGATATTGGGGAAGGCCCAGAAAAAAGGTAGTGTGAAGAAGCTGGAAGAAACATAGTACCCTAATAATGTAATTGGTAAAAAAAAAAAGAAAAAAAAGAAGACTTACAAAAATATAGATTCGAATAAATAAATGTTGGAATATAACTTTAAAAACGTTTTAATCAATATTATGCTTTACTGCAAGCTTGAATACTGATATTAAATAAGACAATAAACTGCATCCCTTACATCTAATGACAAGTTTTTTTTTAATAGGCAATGAGAACATAACGATTAATATCTTTAAACAAAAAATCTGGTAATCACACAAACTGATTTTTTTTTTTTACTTCCTTTAAATGAAGTATACTTTCATTGCAAAAAATTTTGCTTTTCAGATTTCAACAGAAATCTCAATTGAGAATGAATGATCTAGACCAAAAAAAAAAATACATATGTATGTATGTATGTATGTCTTGCACTACTTTTTGGTGTTATATATATTTTTTCACAATGATAAAATGTTTTCAAAATAATAATAAAATATATATTTAGATCCTTCAAAAATAAAAAAAAATGTTGTTAACCATTTAATCATTAATAATCATGAAATTACTAATTTAGAACATAGTTTTGAAATTTTAGAAACATATTTTATTTATAAATAAATATAAATGGAAAACCTCCATTCAGCCTCATGAATCAGTATACAGAATTTCATGGGGACACTCTCTTAAAGATTATTTAAGTTTGGTATTATTATTTGTTTGATTTGTTTCATTGTTACATCATTGACATACAAAATTTTAAACTTGACTCATCAAATATTTGTCCTTTTTAAAGTTTTTTTTTTTGTATATATATAACAAAAAAAAATATAGTGCGTGATGTTTTTTTAAAAAAAAAGATTTACATTACTGATGATGAGCCTAGGCCTGAAAGTGCTTTGATTGTTGTAAAAATAAGGTCAAAGAGTTTCTTTTATTCCATACTTGCAGAGAGGCTGAATGTTATTTTAATTATGAAATAATAAATAATAAAATATATATATATATATATTCACCTAGACGATCGGAGTACCTCAGAAGAAAAGATTACAAGCTTTTGAAATGTGGTGTTTATAGGAGAATGTTAAAAATCAGATGGGTGGATAAAGTTACAAGTGAAGAGGTTTTGCGAAAAATCGATGAAAAAAGATCCATTTGGAAAAATATAGTTAAAGGAAGAGACAGACTTATAGGCCACATATTAAGACACCCTGGAATAGTCGCTTTGATATTGGAAGGACAGGTAGATGGG
>JAAAKQ030110167.1:0-14097 GCA_010016005.3 Zanna intricata
TGAGATTGTACAAGACTACACTTCATTCGCATCATCCTCATTCATCCTCTGAAGTAATACTTTACGGTAGTTCCGGAAGCTAAACAGATAAAGGGAGAGATGATAATATGACGCAATGAGGAGTTGCCAAGAGGGCTATCATAGCATTGGAGAGAGTAGGAAGCACCTGAATAGATAAGTTGCAGTAATGGAATCAAGAAGACGGGATAATATTAAAATAATAATCAAAAATAAAATTAAAATAAATAAAAAAGTTTTAAAACTCAAGTATCAAAAAACACCACTGAATGTTGTTATGAAAGAGCATAAATTGAGTTTTTGGATACGTAAAAAAATGAATAAAAATAATAACATTACATGACTTCCATTAATAATTCTCGACTAAATCCGAGTTTTAAATGTAAACAAAGCGAGTCACACTCCATAAGAAAATGGGTACGTGCTTTACCAATAACCCAGCTGTAATTAAATAGCCCACCGAGTTGGTGTAGTGGTTAACGCAACATCGCAAATCAGCTGATTTCGAAGTCGAGAGTTCTAAGGTTTAAATCCTAGTAAAGGTACTTTTATATCGGATTTGAATACTAGATCGTGGATACCAGTGTTCTTTGGTGGTTGGGTTTCAATTAACTACACTTCTCAAGGAGTAGTCGACCTGAGATTGTAGAAGACAATACTTCATTCACATTCATACACTTCATCCTCATTCATCCTCTGACGTAATACCTTACGGTATCCGGAGGCTAAACAGAAAGAGAGAGAGAGAGAGAGAGAGAGAGCTATAATTAAATAACAAGAGCAGATACACTAATTTACAGACCTGTTTTTAGGTTATGAAGACTCTGCACCCCGAATTTAACTATAATTAACAATAAGATGAAATAATTGAGTAGAAAATAACATCAACTGATACATAAATTTCTCAGAATCATTTTCAACCAAAAGAAGTGAAAAAACCACTCAAAAACAAAAAAAAAAACGCAGATTAAACGAAACCACCTTTTAACTAAATCCACACAGTGCTGCCAACCAACAAGCTTGTATATCTGTTTCGCTGTAATATCTTTGAACGGCTAAACGTATAGTCGTATTATTCGATCTTAATGTACTACACAAGAAATTAATGCTATTAAAATTTATTACACCAAATTTTTAATTAAAATCTGAAAAAAATAGAAGGTTCGTCTTTAATCTACGAAGGGATTAATTACAATCGGGATATTTTCGCAACCGTGTTTCTGATTATTTTAATTTAAATCGAGAGTTAAAATTTTGACATATATCCAGAAGTGTATTTGTCACATAAGGCGACGATTGTTAGCGACCTAACACGAGAAATGTCAGGCGTGGAAAAATTTCTACGTATTTTCTGTTTTATACTGCCGTACAAATCCCAAAAATATCACGTGATATTTAGTTTTACCCATTATTCTGTTCACCACGGGACCCTGTACGAAAAATTACTTTAACAGAAAGCAAATCTAATAGTACCTTTTATACGTTACATATTTTGCATGCTTCTGGTTAAATAAAAGAAACTGTCACCTTTTTTTTTACTTAGCCAAAAAGCTGCATAATTAGAAATTAGAAAAACCTAAGAGACGTATGTTTACCATCTAAGCCATCGAACCAAATCTGCTGCTATAGCAAACTCGTTGAAAGATAACGAAGCTACTGTTTTTTGTAAAATAATTTAAATATATTTTTTTAATTTATATGTAATTTAAATTCAACTTATTATTTCCTCAACCCTATCGTCACGTTTAAACTTTACTTGTACATTAATTATATATTTTTTTTAAATGTTCAATTATGCGTATTTTTTCAAGCGTTAAAGGATTTAAATTTGTTGTTATTGATTCCAAATACTGAAATGTTTTCACATTTGAAAATACCCTTTACTTTCCCTCATGCGATGAGAATAATTACGTTTCTATTTACTGTAACAGAAGACTGTTTTTAATATTTTTATTTCTTATTGCTACAAATAATATATATATTTTACCGATTTTCTCACCGTATTCTAATTTATAAACACCTGTTTTATAAAAGATAATGAACATTTTCTGTATTCTTAGGTGAATACATAGGTGAATTCACCTATGTACAAAATTAATAGCAAATACCTATAATAATACCTATAAAATTTAATAGCAAATACCGAGTACGTAATTTCACGAATAAATCAATTATTTAAACGTAAAAAGATAAAAATATATACTGCACTGTATATGAATATTTCAATAACACATCCTTCCACACATATGAGAATATGTATGGATTTATGTAACTCTGTCGAGTTACATAAATCTTTAACGTGATATAACCCGGCAGGAGGCAGAACGACCCTTTAAGGTAATATGTTTTATTAATAACAATACTCACATTCTAAAAATAAAATTAATTTTATTCAATACGTAGGATATATTTCATTGTCATCAATCATTTAAAAGTTCGATACAATACTTCACTATTTAATGTCCGAGCTGGTCGTGTAATAAAATTTATATTTACTACATCCTGCATCCTCAATTATATCAGCAGTCTGTGTTCTCTAATTTCTGTCTTCCTTTACAATCTTTCGGTTTCTAAAATCTTAATTTCCTTCCATCAGATGTAAAAAAATAAACTAATCCTGAATTCTTTATAATAAGATACACCGATGTAGTCTCAACAATATAAAAAAGTTAATTTCATTATATTTAAATTCATTTTAAAAACTTTACTAATTTTGAATCTTATTTCACAATATTTTTAACATCACCCTGAAAACATTATATTTTTGTCTACCGCTTAGTTATCTTCCATGTTTTTAATACTGCCGTATAGATATATATATATATATAAATATATATATTTAATAAACTAAAAATTATAACTTCTCCGAGCGTTTAAATCAATTAATTTATCGCCGACCTCTGCTTAAAAAATCTCTCGCTACTAATAGAGACGTGTTTTTCGTTTGCTGCCGAAAACTACTGAACTGATCGGTTCAGTAGACCCTCGCAATGTTTAGCACGGTTCAAACTTCACTGATCTCACTTCAGTAAAAATCATAAATAACAAAAACATGAAAATAAACAACCTAAAACTTTTTTGCAAAACTTAATGTCGTCTACATCGATTGTCATTTTGTGATTTATAAAATTTAATGTAATCGTCAATAAAAAATCGATTATCATTACTATTATCATCATCATCATCATCATCATCGTCATAATGTACGTAATCAAACAGTTCGATAATACGGTTAAAAAGAACGATGACTATTGAGTTTCATTGTCTCCTTCAGAAAACGATGTTTTTACTAAATTTAATGTCATCCTCTAATCTGGCGGCGACCAGCGAGAACTCAACCTAACGACAGTAAAGTATGAACTGTAGATTTTTATATAACGAACTAAGAAATTCCACCGGGGTACGCCTTACAACGTATAATCGACATAGATTCGACTTCCAATTTCATATTAATATTTTCATAACACCTAGGTCGGCAAGATCAGAGATACAAAAAACTTCTAGGGCTAGTAGAATTTAGGATCGTTGACGATATGAATCTAAGCCGGAGCGTTCTCAAAAAGAAGAGCAATGTATACGCACGATTTAAAATCAAGTTCAACCTTCGAAAAATATTATAGTTCTCAAATCAGCTTTTGATTTTCACCCTGAAATTGACAATCTAAATTTGAAAGACATTCAAATAGATGTTACCTATTTGAATAACATTCAAATAATTGAATACGATTAAAATATGTAACCGTTGCGATCCCAAAAAAAAATGAAACTCCTGGAATTTGCTGGCCGGGAGCAAAGTTCTTAAAAAAAATTCAATATCCCCCGATTTCATTAAAAACTTGATTTTCAGAGACGTCTTTTTTTGTAAATATTTTATTTATCAAGTAACTTGTGAATAGCGAAAACTCTGAGAGCACCAGCCCACACGTAATTACTAAAAAAAACTATATCCAATTTTTGAAGTTATGCACGCATATAATATGCGGACGAAGCTGTAACAGAGATCCTAGTTAAAAATAAAGTAATAATAGAAATGAAAAAGTCACTCAATCCAAAAAATAGACCATCAGGATTTATGAAACAAGACACCAGAAAAGTATTTTCGCGTAAACGGGCAATAATTTAGTCTGAATAAAAGTTTCATTAAAATTTTGTTGTCATTTTTAATAAATTTATAGTATATAAAAAGAACATCCAACCAATTTATTTAAAATTAAATTAACAATTTTACAAAAGAAAAAGACTACTTAATTTACTATAATTCATTTAAAACAAAAATAAATAAATTTTCTTAAAAATTCCTCAAAATAATTAGGAAGTTTAAATTTTTATTTTAATCTGTACTTATTTTATTTTTATAAAATATTAAATCACGTTACATCATGTTTGAAAATATTCTTTGTCTCATCATTACTCAATATTGATTTGTTATATTTTAATGGGATGATGATATAGCCTATAGCAAAAGTCAAAGATTCAGAGAATTTTCTTGTCAAACTACTGAAAAATGAAGTTAGAAATTTGTCAAAAAAAAAAGAAAAAAAAAAGGAATTATTACATATAACCTATAGTGCTTTGTCTGAAAACTCAATTTTTTAATTAATGATCTAATTCATAATTCACCACAGAAGCGTTTAAAGCTTGTGCGTGGAAATAGAAATATATAATTTTTTAGGGTATGAAAAACGTTATGCCCGACTGGGATTAGAACCCGGGATCCACGGGCGAACGGCCGAGTCACTACCACTCCGCTACGAAGATCTATAAAATCTTACTTTTTTATCATATGAATTTTTTCACAACGGTGGCAGTTTTACTTTTTGCAAGCTACGAACTCTTAAAAAGAAATATAAGTACAAGCGCGCATGCACACTAAATATATAGATATCTATATATATATATATATATATATATATAGAGAGAGAGAGAGAGAGTGTGTGTCTGAGAGAGTATAGTGTTCAATTCTTCAACACCAAAATTAAATGTAATTATTTTTTCTTTTGGAATCGTTCATATGTATTCAGTGAAGACATCTAAAACTTAAATTTAAAAATAAATCCAAAGTTTTTAAATTATGCTTTACATTTAATGAACATATAAAGAAAATTTTTAACGCGATAAACTATTTTTTTCTCGGTACTGTTTCCATATATTGAAAGTAGGCAAAAGTTTCTTAACTTTAACCATAATAATTACTTTTCTTGATTTCTCTCCATAGGTTTCATTAATTTTATTAAGGTGCAGCTTTCTCACCTTTTGCCTTTCTTGAAAATGGGTTTTTCAATCCAACAACGATTTTCTAGCAGCTAACAATATTTTAAATAAAATTAATTTGATTCTGATTTCTATAACGCATTGTTACTATTATTTAGTGAATTGATAAAAAGAAACATTTTTTTTTAAATAATAATTTTCAAATCAAAAATTTATGATTAATAAAGCAATTGCCACTTTCGTACAAAGATGTTGTATATGCTATCATTTTATCTAATAAATAATGTACGTTAAGAATTTATGTTCGTTTCTATTTAATATCACATTTTACGAGGGATATCTTTAAAGTCCGCTGGGAAATTTCTCTCTTTAAGGTCTTTGCTTTTAACATTCGTGACCACCGTTAGGTATTGCTTCAGAGGATGAGATGATCAAGGATGAAAGAAACGTCCGAAAATTGTGTAAGAGGTTTGTAAATAAAAGAATTAATGTGCACGATGAAGAACGTTCGGAGAGGCCCTCGATAAACACCGAGGACTTGTAAAAACGCGGTCGATGATGAAATCAGAAAATGTCGTCGTCCAACGATGTCCGATCTAGCCCTTCTTTTACCTGATGTTTCAAGAGCTGCTATCGGTCGCATTGTTTATGACCATTTAGATTTGAGAAAGGTTTGTGCAAATTGGGTGCCGCACGTCTTAACGGGACTCATAAAAAAATTCGAATGGGATTTGCTTTGGAATTTTTGATGAGCTACACAGAAAAAGGTGAGGAGTTCCTTAATTCAATCGTTACCGGCGATGAAACATGGATTTTCGTATTACACGCCAGAGAGAAAACTGCAGTCAAGCGAATCGAGTCATCCTCAATCACCAAACAGACCGACAAAGTTCAAGCCACAGGATTTGGACGTAAAGTGATAGCCACAGTCTTTTGGGATCGGTTTGTTATACTGCTGATCGATTTCACGCCACGTGGAAGGAATATAAATGTAGAAGCCTACTACGAAACTCTACGTAAGTTACGGCGCGCCATTCAAAATCAGCGATATGAACGGCTGACCGACGGCGTTTTGTTGCTGCACGATAATGTACGTCCACATGTTTCGGGTTCGACATGTGATTTACTGAGAACATTTGGATGGGAAATTTACAATCAACCACAATACAGTCCGGATTTAGCTCTTTGTGATAACCATTTGTTTGGGAAATTGAACGAATTTTTGTCCGGTAAACAATTAACGGGTGACAATAAACCTAAAAATGCTTTTAATCAGTGGCTAAATGGACTGGCGGAAGAAGAATACGATGAGGGTATAATGTAGCTGGTCTATCGCTACGATAAATGTCTTAATCCATGTGGCGATTTTATAGAAAAGTAGTATAAAGTATCTCGTTTAACAGAAATAAAAAATATTTATGAAGTTTTCGGAATAAAGTTTTTTACAATGAAACGATCTTTACTCAAGACCGATGTTATTCTGTTCTTCATTTCACAATTGAATCACTTTACAATTATTTAGTCCAAGCCCTTCAGTATTTCTTTTAAGTCCTTTTTATTTTCTTCAAATAGATATATAATTCAATACGCTGTATAAAATCCATTATCTATTGAATATCTTTTAAATAAAGTGTGGCAAACATTCTGACTAAAGTAAACGTACAAAAAAAGTTCATTTTCAATTCTGTCTTTAATGTAAAAAAAAAAAAAAAAAAAAAAAAAAAAAACACTTCAACAATGCTTTGTACATTTTCAAAGAGTTAAAAACCGCGAAAACAGATAACAAAATATACTACAAAAGTAAAAGATAAAAGCCAAGTAGACCGACAGTAATTTTTAAAGGAAAATTTCAGTAAAAACGTTAACATGATTTTGATCTCAATTGACATACTGAAAAAGAAAAATCAAAAACAATTTACGTTTTCAAACAAGAAAAATAATATTGAAAGTCAAAATATAGAGGAAAGAAAACAGGAAAGTAGTTAGTTACAAACTCGTACAGAAATTTAAAATGCTAACATGTAATACCATCGTTAATGAACTAAAAAAAATACAATCGCAATCAAAATTTAATACAGTAACGAATTTAATTAAAAAACTAAAAATCGTAGAAACAAAAATATAATTTTTACTTTGTGTCGTTAGCTGTTTGAATTGTTACGATACACTTCTCTATTACTTTCATTTCTGGGCCAATTTCTTCATTAACAAATTTATTACATTCTACATCCCTAATTATATCTTCCATATAACTTTCTTTACCATTTTTACCCTCTACAATTCCTTAATAAAATTCATTAAATATAATATCCACCAGCTTTGTACATTTTACAAAAGATTCTGCTACAAACTTTCTCTTTTACAATTTAAAAAAAAATCTTTATTCTTTCCTATCACCCTAACAATTTTCAAACATCTTTCAAAAACCTCAATTCCTTATTTTTTTGTTTTTCCTACTACGTTTCATTGCCACAAAACATAAAAATTCACAACTTCTTTTTATTATTTATTCTAATACCTACATTTTTATTTAAATCAACAGATTTCCTTTTACTATGAAAGTTTTCCATTTCAGAATTGATATTGTTTTTACTTTACAATTCTTTTGTAATTTGAAAATAATTTTAAGTGAATAAAAAAAGGGTTCTACTAATCACCAAATTTTTTAAAATATTTTTAAATGGCCATATACCAAAATTAATCCTGAAGTTTGGATGAATCGTTTGGTATCCGTTTCTAGAAAATAGCCTTCTAGAATTAAAGGGAATAATAAACAAACCATATTACACACTTGGGGCAGCTGCCGATTTTAAATCGATTCAACTCAGTTTACATTTCACAGAAACTTTCATTTGGGTTTATTTTAACAGTGAAAATGCGAACCGTTACATGAATATTACAAAGGGAGAAGTTAGAAGAAGTATTTCATGTACATCTCACGGTTTATAAAACGCTAGCCGGAAATGGTATTGGTGATGTCACTTTCATTTTAATCTCTAACGCGTTAGCTATAACACTTACAAATATTGGTTTAAGCTCATCTCTGGAAGCAAATCAGTACGAACAGGACAATCCACAATAGATATAAATTCAAACCAGACACGAGAAAGATCTCTTGAAGTTCAAATAACAAAGAATGTTGCTCATGATTTTTATGTCACACCATGAACATTTAGCCCACAAAGGTTCGCTTTTAGAGAACGTATTTCCTCTCTCTCTTTTTCAGTTTAGCCGGAGGCTACACGAAAAAAGTTCCTGTTTAGCCTCCGGAGCTACCGTAAGGTATTACTTCAGAGGATAAATGAGAATGATATGTATGAATGTGAATGAAGTACAGACTTGTACAATCTCAGGGTGAAACTCATCAGAAGTGTGGTTAATTGAAACCCAACCACCGAAGAACACCGGTATCCATGATCTAGTATTCAAATCCGTATAAAAGTAACTACCTTTACTAGAAATTGAACCTTAGAACTCTCGACTTCGAAATCAGCTGATTTGCCATATTGCGTTAACCACTGAACCAGCCCGGTGAGCTTTACAGAACGTACAAAGTAATATTTCCAACGTCAAAGAAAATACTGGTATTCCATTATTCGTGAGGCAATGTGGGACAGGTTAATAAAATTCCTCGTAGGATTATGTTCATTCGTTACTGTTAACCGGAAATACCGATTCTGCTCTCCGAGAAAAGTAGATCTGATCAAGAAAAAAATAGAAAACGATAACGGTGAACAGTCGTAACGATCGATTTGCATGAATGATGGTTCGGGTAGTATTAGATATCGATTAGTTCCCATAATGTGGCGAGTTTGAATTATTTTATATAATATTGGTGCGTATTAGCGGTTCGACAAGAATATAGAGCGATGGCACACGTAAAAATTGCTACGTATACAACTAATTTACTATTAAATAAATTATTATGTAAAAAATAAGTTCATCATAAGTCGCAAAATACAATTCTGATTTTACTTACCGTTTTTTGTCGGAAATTTTAAGGATTTGAGTTCTGTTCTTTGTCATTACTGTATTATTAAGAATAAAAAATATATAAATACGACCGCACCGCGATTAGATTACGGCCTAATCGCTACGTTGATATTTTTTATTTAACAAATAAATTTTAATTTCATATTATTTGTAAATCGTTATTAATAAAAATTAGTAAAACTAACAGCAATAGAATCCGAGTCATTTGGCGAGAGAGAGCACGTGAGAGAGTGAGTGGGAGTGGGATGGAGGGAGGGGGAGAACAAGTGTGTGGGTGAGAGAGAGAGTACGACGGCAGACGACACACGGTAACTAGTAACCCATATAATCAACATTACCTGATTTAAAATCAAAATAACAAGGAACCCTAAGACATCGAATTCAGGGGAAAAAACAACAATTTTGTAAAATTTATTCACAGATGACTTAATTCTCCAATTTTAATATATTTAT
Source organism: Zanna intricata (assembly GCA_010016005.3). NCBI lineage: Eukaryota > Metazoa > Arthropoda > Insecta > Hemiptera > Fulgoridae > Zanna > Zanna intricata. The sequence goes on from JAAAKQ030110167.1 coordinate 9,676, forward strand.
AATAAAACATACGAAAAAATCTGAATTAAAAATCTCGAACCGTGAATTTGTATTAATAATAAATTATCCTTTTCATTTTATTAATTAATTTTTCGGCAATGTTTATAGAATTCACAATAAAAAAATTTCAGTTATTTGTATCCGAAAACCAGTTTTATTCACCACCTTATAACAAAATAATACTAATAGTAATAATAATATTCAAAAAAGCGTCTGCGTAATATAAGGATGAAAGAACGGGCACACTGAGCCACGTGGGAACCGGTTGACGACATGAGAACCGTGGATAATTCTACTTCGTGTGTCCCCTTTGATAACATAGCTGCTTCTGCTATTCATAGTTCTTTATATAACAAAAGGTGTGAATTATGTTAGAAAAATAGCAGAAGACTTCTTCTTTTTTTTATTCTGTATATAAACTGGAAAAGCTAAAGAATGCGTGAAACCAAAAAAATGGTATTTGCGTCAAGGCCGATTACTTCCAGGTTCAATACAGAATACGTACAAAATATACGTACATACAAATAAAGAAAACGTTATAAAAAATATTTATGTATAATGTATAAGCAGGCTAAAACGTAAAATTTTAATATAAAATGTATATCATTATGCAAAGTATCGCTATTACGATGATCAGGAAAAATCTTATTTCGCTTGTCTGTTTGCATAAAAATAACAATATATCTATTGGTAGCTCTATATCTCGTATATATATTACAGTTATTGGATTACGTTTACTGTTGCACCATCAACAATCTATCTGAAAGGGAATATGTAGCAAACGGAAGCCTAATAAACGGTTAAGCATTTATAAAACACAGCGAGGTCAATCTTAAAAAAAAATTTTTTTTTTAATTTGTAATTATTTCAATTACGTGATTATTATACTTGGTACACTACAAAAACAAACAAAATTTACTTATTGTTTTTAATAATTTTGTTAACTTCTTGTTATTCGTAAAGCAGTTTCTGTCGCTAAATTTGTTGACTATACTATTCGGGTTACATATTTTCCCATGAGTTTGTATGCTTTAATAAATTACTTCGTAATAACGTAGGAAATCAAGATAGACGTTATTTACTGCCCAATATTATTCCTTTAGATCTCTTAAATTTCTTTTCATTACCGAGATTTTTCTTTTGCTATACTGAAGAAAAACTAAAGTAACACAATTTCTTTAATAACATTTTGTTATTCGATTGGAGTTTACGTTTTAATTAAACGTAAAACCTATGTTTTATTAACGGCATAATAATAAATTTCAATCTAGCTTACCAACTTACCAATCTTCGTGACGGAATGGAAACTTCTCAACATTTCTTGCATCTAAAAAACCCGATTTCGAATCCTTGTCACGCTTGATTTTTTTCATACGCTATAAAATTTCCACACCATATTTCCCATCAGAAACTTCATGAATATTTGGTAAATTAATTGTAGAAAAGGATTAATAATTTTCACTGTCCTACTTAATTAATGAGATTTTTGATAAAGTTTCCCAGTTATCGCACATATGTTTCAACGAATAGCATTTTCAAAGATTTTTAAAAAAATCTGGTACCTTAGGTTTGATAGGCTAAGCGGAAATAATTTGCATAATAATTGAATTTAAACACTTTTCTGATGTAAATTATGAATAACATTTTTTATTATTCTGAAAGTCCTTCACCATACTTCCGAAAAATGTTTCGAGTGCAGTTTATCACACAAAATACGTTTTATTATAAAAATAAACTAATTTAAAAAAAAGGAGAAAATAAATTCTATTTTTTTATCCTTAAAATATTAGTAAAAATTATCTTCAACAAGAAAACCAAAAATAAAGTTTTACAAGATTAATGAGTACGACCCAATTAAGATTTTTAAGACTATTTTTCTTTAGAAAGAAAGAAGGATCGTACCAATTCAAAACATTTTCTTAGAAAAACCCATTTTAATTTTGTGTATTAATACTTTTAAATATTTTTATGGATGTCTAACCTATCTAAATTAAGTCAGTGTTCGAATAAATTCATTCTAGAAATTTTATTAAAAACTATTTGGCCTTTCGCATGATATATTTGGATAAATGGATTTATTTTCTTTAATTATTGTAAGAAACGCAACAATAAGGAAATAAATACACACATTTTGGTAAATTTTCGGCTAAATATCAATTTAGTTTAAATTACAAAGCGAGTGAATTACTACTTTTTTTCTTTTAGCTTGAAGACATCACCACATAATTCTGAAACTTATACTGGGATCATTCATCTTAAAGAATCATTGTCAGTTAACTGTACGCAAAGATTTTAGTAAAAATTAGTGTCCTACCATACAGTTTAAATTTTAATGTTTAAATAGCTCATTCAAAGGTACTGAAGTAAGAGAAAACAAAACTCTTTCATAAACATAGAAGGTTAACAAAAAGAAGAGCTGTTTCTATTAAATGAAGACGAGGCAAATACTTTTTTCTGAAAAAGAAGAGTAACGTATAGCAACCTCTATTAAAAAAACCTATAAATTATTAACTTTGTTATCTGACGAAAAAATTTATGTTGCTTAAAAAAACTCATTAGATGGCACAATCCCAAAGCTTAGATTGTAGAACCTAAAGGTAAATTAAAAAAAAAAAAATATTTTATTCAGTCATAAATAATCAAATAAAATACCGTCACAAAATAAAAATACTTTGTTAAAAATAGAAAAGAAAAAACATATATATATATAAAAAAAGAAAAGAGTAGATTAGAGTTACTTTAAATAAACTATAAAATACAATAACGTTTACATCAAAGGCAAATTACTTGTAATAGATTTATAATCTATAACTTTTTAAAACAAAAATATTCTACTTAAAAAATGTATTGTAAGTAAAATAAAATGATAAACATTAGGTACAAAAAACCATTCATATCAAACAAAAAATTAAATTTAAATTATTAAGAAAAAATTGAAAGTTAAATTCTCTAAAATAAAAGGTAACAAAAATGCTTAGAATAAACTTAAACTGAAATATAATGTACAGCAACAAATTGTTTTACATAAAAAATGTATTAAAAAAATATTCAACGAATTATTCCTACCTGCACGAAATTATATCAAGTTAACTACAGACAGTATTTTATGAAAAAAGAAAAATTAAGAAAAAAAACAACCCCGACTGCGAATTGGATAACTAATTATATTTTTTAAAAATTGGCTCTTTTTTAAATTCTATAAAACCAATTCAATTTTTGTTTCGGTCTCTATTTTAATTTTGTTCTCTAAGGAATTTCCACTGATTCATATGTTAGTTTATTTATTAAACTACCTAAGAAAAGAGCCCACATAGTGCACAACTGAAGTGACGTTATTCTTTACTTTTGACTTTACTCAAATTCTATCTATAACCTTTTAAGATCAAGAAAATATTTTGTACCTGTAAAACATACACAATCTGATTATACCTGAAAAATTTGTGTAAAATTGAATCGTGTAGAAATTAATTTCACTTGTAAAATGTCAGCATTCAAACAAATAATAAATTATTTATATGTCATATTATATACCATCCTCATATCATTAGCCGGGGGGTTGGGGAGACAGCTTATTGTTTACTAGTTGAATAGTTGAACAGATGCAACGTACGAAATGGAAAACAAAAATCAAAAAAACTATTGTGATTATTAAACTTCAAAATATTTACATTAGCATTTAGTTCTGTGGACTTAATTCAAATCATTTTACTCAGAATCAAACTCCTACTAGTTGTTTAAAATATGTATATGTTTATTACCGATTTAACAACACTCATTTTAGTTCAAACATAAAATAGTATTTTTACTCAAACCCAACCGTTTCCTTTTACTAGAAATTTCTGGAAAACTAATAAAAATATAGTTATGATTTATAAGTCAGATTTCATATAAAATACTTAATTTACGCCTTAATTTGGGTTCTAAGAATTATGGTCTGGCTTAATTTTACCGAAAGCGTAAAAATCGGGGGGGAAAACTTTCGCCAGGCGACAATCGCTAACAGAAGCGTTTCCATACCTATGTTTATCAAAATTCTTTATTATTTTCACCGGTACAACATATCCTACAAGTTTGTTACATTCTTCGTGAATCACTTTATATATACATATATATATATATATATATATATATACAGACTACGCTGCGACTAACTTCAACTTCATCATAAATATTTGTGAAATGGGAGAAAGGAAAAAAAATTCCAAAAGAACTGCAATCTTTTAGTACATTTCTGCAGTAATACAAAAAGAAATTATTTATAATCTAAATTTCCGATTTCTTTCTAGGTTAATATGGATGTTTGCAAACCTTATCTTTATCTGTTTAGCCTCCGGAAATACCGTACGGTATTACTTCAGAGGATGAATGAGGATGTTGTGTATGAATGTGATTGAAGTGTAGTCTTGTACAATCTCAGGTCGA
>JAAAKQ030110178.1:0-14097 GCA_010016005.3 Zanna intricata
AACTAACAAAAGTTGCTTCACTCAAAATGCTATATCTCACAAACTAATAGTACGACAGCTGTCAAATTTATACACGTATCTTTTGAAGGTTAGGGCTAACTAAAAAATCATATGGATTTAATACTAGTAGTGCCATCTATGTGTCAGCCTACGAACTTTTCAGCCCACCTGGTATATAGCATAAGAGTAAAAAATTTACTTTAATTTAATCAGGACTATACAAATTAAACTCTGCTAAGTGTTAATTTAATAAAAATTGAACACATATTCACCTACTCATATAAATTATACATTCAAGTTTTCAGATAACAAAGTCTTTGCATAGGTTTCACTATTTTCTCATAGAAACAGGATCACAAGAGAAATGATATCTAGTATTATGTATAATTAATGTACAATTTGTGATCAAAATATGAGAATTTTTTTAATTCTTCGTGATGTGTCTTTTGATAAGAGTGAATTGTTTTCCCATATGATGGCAGCACTTCTGTCCATATATAATTTTCAGCTATATTAGATGTGTAGTTCAGATTTGGCAGATGAGTTATTTGGACATATTTTATGAGAATTATTTTTTTTTAGTTCAAAAATGATGGACAAAGGATTTGTATTAAATTTTGTGTTAACTTGTAGTGAAAATAGATGTTAGAGAAAGCTTTTGGGAAGGCTTTTATGTTGGCACTGAGTATGAGTGTTATAAAGTTTCAAGAAGGCTGTGAAGACTACAAAAGAGTTAGATGTCCAACGTATAAACAAGTGAAGGAAATTGTGATCAAAATCTTGAAATCATTATTAGAAGAGTTGCTGAAGAGGTGGAAATCAATTATGGTTCTTGTGAAGCAGTTTTTATTGACATTGTGGATGTGAAATTAGTAGCTGCAAAATTTGTTCAAGCATTGTTGAATTTTCAACCAAACCATCATTGCAAAAACCGATTTTGTGATGACTATAAATTAAATGTCTCATAACAGATAACAAAACACAGGTATGAAATTACGATATAAAATGAAGGTCCAGTCATCCCAGTTGAAGCTTTCTAAAGAACAAACATTAAAAAAAGCATACCAAATTCAGTAGAATATTAAGGTTTTCCTTACTGCTTTTTTTCAATTCCAAGGTGCTGTCCATTATGAATTCTTACCACAAGTCAACAATCTGTATTCCTTAGCAGTTTTTCATTGTTTATGTGAAGCAGTCTGAAAAAATGAACACAAATTTGGCAAACAATTCTTGGGTTCCACCATGATAGCACTTCAGCCCACACTTTACACTTTGTTTAGCAAACAATAACATCAGATTGATGTGCAGCCTGTATATCTGCCAGATCTGTGTTCTCCAGATTTGGCACCTGGTGACATTTTCTTGTTCCCACTGATTAAGACCATTAAAAGGAGAATGATTTGTATCTATAGATGAAATAAAGAAAAAATTCACCAAGTGAACTAAGTTGCTTTCAACAGATATGGCATTCCATAATTGTCACATCTCTGGGGAACTACATTGAAGAAGACTATGTCGGTGTATAATTCTTATAATAATTAAAAACTAAAATTATTTATTTTTATTTTTTATTAATTTTGCTTTCTACATAAGATAAAGATATTTATATACCTTGTAGAGAACCAATTCCCAGATGTTTTTGTCTGTATTTTTTCAATTAAAAGCGTATCTTGACAAATTTAGGTGTATAGTTGCACTCAATTTAAATACTATTATTTTACATTTTATTGATCTCTAAATATTACATATTTCTTTTTTTATACACTAGATTTTAAAGATATTAGTTTTTAGATATAGATTAGATTTTAGGTTTTAGATTACTGAATAACCCTTTTTTCTTCTTCTAGATAAGTTCAGCAATAAGTATATCTTTGTGTCTGCACTAATTTTCTGTAAACTAGCTAGCTTCATCTTTTAGCTGTTTTAATGAAAATCATAATTAAAATATTAAACACAAAATCCAGATATGACTTCAACTTTTTATGAAAATTGTCAACTCACTAAATTTGATAAAAATTAAATTAAATAAATCAATGATGAATAAAAAATACATTATTCAGTTACATACTTAGTAAATTTCTTAACTACTTCAAGAAATGCACCTATAATAGTAGCATCTCATATAAGACTGCTGACAAAGCAGCTGCATTTTATTTCCATTAAGATTTGGAAGCTTAATACAATACATTTAAAATTCCATTTTTTAATGTGTTTTTATAAAAATCAAATCTAAACCGTATTTTATTTTTCTCATTAACTGTGATCTAAGTATTATCTGTTTTCACGCTTGGCTATAGATGTTTTCTTCTAAAATTGACAATTAACATGACATTCAGGTCATGTTTTTCTTATTTTGATATTTATCTGTCATTGCAAATTATGAAATTAACAAAACATATGTGTGCGTGCAAAATAAATAAACCTATAAAAGATTAGACGTGTTAAAGTATTACCACACAGTAGATAAAGCAGTGAAAACTACTAAAAAATGGAAATTTGGTTGAACATTTCTTATTAATTTCACTTGAAACTAAATTTTGCTTGTTAATCTGCTGGTTTAGGAATTTGACATACTGTGATATGAAGTCTGAATAAAATCAGTTAGGGAACCAGTTAATTGAAGGATATTTAATCAAGAGGGTTTACTGTAATAGTTACTAATAAAATAAACATTATAGTTTTAAAAGTATTTATTTTTGAAGGAGAATTGTGTGTAGCCTTACATAGAAATAATATAAATTACGAATAGAATAATTTAAATTAGTATTATAAATTACTAATGTCTATATAGTATGAAAAAATTGAAGTATTTTTTATAATTGTGTTCTTTTTATGCACTATAATCATTTTACAGGTCTAGTTTAGAACGTGTTCCTAAGCCAGTTAAAGTGGTTGGCAGTCCTGAAGATTATGAACCAGAAGTGGCTTGCCCTACTCCAGAGGTTGATACATTACAATTATTTTTTCAATTGCTGTTACCATTTTTATTTTTTCATTAATATATTTTAAATATCTTTTCCATATTTCACTCTTTTAATTCATAATGATTGCTATAATCTTTTAGAAAACTAACTGTAGTGAAATTTTTGTTATTTCCTTTTTATTAAAAGGAAATATTTATTTTTATGTCTTTAGCATTAATTAATTGACTTTGAATGTGTTAAATATTATTATGAATGTGTTAGTATTGTTATTATTATTATTATGAGTTATGTAACCTTTTGAAAGATGTATGAAGGTTGTTAGGAAAACTGATGTTGATGTTGATCTCTAAAGGTATATAGAAAATTTAAAAAGTACTTGAATGCCAATCTTCACTAGCAGCTTTTTCTTATGTTTTAAAGCATGCAAACAACATACAAAGGCTGTTGTTTGCCTATTCTGTCATCTTCTTTTTCCTGTAACTTTCATAATTACTAATCTCTTCTGTCTGAGGAGGTTAGGAGTTCACTAGTAGGGGTGGTGGTGGAGGTGAATCAGAATTATATACATTTTAATTATTAAAAAAAAAAATTATTATTAATTGGTTCAAACTTAAAAATGTATTACTTTTTCAGTATTCAAACTTGAAATTTGGTAACATCTTTATCACTGAAACACGAAACCTCATTTTTTATACTTTATATTATATAAAATACTTTGGAGCCCCTTAAGTAGAGGATTTTAGAAATAATGGTACAAGTTTAAAAAAAATTATAAATTATAGTAATCTAATTGCACTGATGTTTGCGAAAATTAGTTGTAATTAAGCAGGTAGAAAATGGACTATTACTAAAATGTATCAAAAATTATTTTTCTAAAAAAAATATTAATTTTTTTCTTTTTTTAATGTGTTAATGTATATGAAAATATTAACAATGTCAGAATTACAAAAAATTTTATTAAGAGGAATTTGACATTAAAAATAAAATTAACCTACTCAAAAAAAAAAAAATCTTTTCATTTCTGTATTAGATTTCATTAGGTAGAAGAAAGTTGGTTCAAAATTAAAAATAAACAGTAACCCTTAATTTGGCATGAGTTTCAAAAATTTTAAATTTCGAGATTTTTGAAAATGTAGTTTTATTGAAGTTGTTAAATAGTAATTTTTAGTTTCATAATTTTCTTGAAGATAGGCTGTAACCAATTCAGCCTATAAAAAAGACTTACAAGAAACCAAGATCTTGATGAAAAAAGAAAAGAAATGTCAAAGTGAAATGAGTGCTACTGAGAATGGTCAAATTCTATAATTTGATGGAACGCAGTAATATGTAATATTTTTTTTACCATATTCTTTCTAAATTTTCTTTTTTTTTTTTTTCAAAAAAATGCTTTGAATATTAGAATGTCTTTCATAGATTATGTTGTATAGTATATCAGTGCAATATTATATTCCAGTAGTAAGCATTGATAATTAAAAATATAAGACTTTATAAAAGTAATTAGTGGAATTTTTATCACAACTTTTAAGTCTAATTGTCTCAAATTTTTTTTTTGTGTTTGTAAACTTTCCCCTAATGTGTATTAACATTAGGGTAACAAGGTAGGTTACATATGTTGATATGGTTGGCAATTTTTAACTTTTAGAAAAAATGGAACAAGAATTTGCATTAAATTTTGATTTGAGAATGAGATGAAATGCAGTATCACATTGGAAATGTTGAATGTTGCTTTTGGTGATTCTTATATAACTAAAACATGCATTTACAAAAAATTTTTAAGAGGGCCAAATATTTCCAAGAGGGTCATTAAAATGTTGAAGATGTTGGAGCATCCTGGACATTGGTCATTGGTCCTAGCGCATCAACAACCAATGACAATGTCAGAAAAATGAAGAAAATGATTATCAATATCACTGAATCACTATCAGAGAGTTTGTTGATTATGTTATCCAATCATCCCAATGGAAGCTTCTTGAAGAGCCAAGGCATAAAAAGCTTGTCAAGTTCGATAGAATGTGAAAGTTTTGATCACTGTGTTCTTCGATTTCAACACCTTAGTGTATCATTAGTTTTTGCTGTCAGGTTGTATGGTCAATAAGGAGTACTACTTGGACTCCTTATTGACTTCTTGAACTTAAGTTCTATGCCATTTGCTTGAAGCAATCCAAGGAGAACGTCCAAAGATTTGTAGCAAAACAGTTCATGAAAATTGTACCATGATAATGCACATGCTCACACTTCACTGCTTGTTCATGAATTTTTGGCCAAAAAAAAACACAGCTATGATGCCTCAACCTCCATATTCACCAGACTTGGTTTCTAGTAACTTTTTCCTATTCTCCTTGCTAAAAGGGACCATGAAAGGACTACATTTTGCCAACATTGAAGAGATAAAAATAGAATTGCTAAAGCAGCTAAATGTCATACTGAATTGCATTCCAGAGAAGCTTCAAAAATGGGATAAAGTCCTGGCACAAATGTATTATAACTGAAGGGGAGTATTTTAAAAGATTGATATTGATAAGTAAATAAAAATCTTTTGAGAAAAACTAAAATTCCCTGTATATTTTTTATCAAACCTCATATCTACAAATCGTCTAAGAGAGCTGTTTTTTTTTTTCAACCTCTGATCATTAATCTACGATCAGAGTACATTAATGTAAGTACAAATAAATATATTTATCTTTTGAATCTCACTTTACTTTTTGACTTGTCCTAGTATTTAAATTGAAATACCAATATTATATTCATGTAAATCTTCATTACCTGGAGTAATTAAAATCCCCTAACTTTCATGATAAGGAGATATTTCATTTAATAAATCTGTATCTACACAAAACCATTTTACAAGCGATAGGCTGGAGCCAAGTCTGCGTGTTGTGCGATTGTCCCCCCCCATCCTGGACCTCTACCTTCGTTGGCTCCATTACAGAGTCTGAGCCAAGCTATGGGCAATTAAACATGGCCGCTATGATCGATGCTCCTGTAAAGTGTGATACATTTTCTGCAAGCAGAAGGATGTAATGCTGCTGAAATCAATCGCAGAATGAGCCTAGTGTATGGTGAAAACTTTGTGAGTGATGGTAGTGTATGGAATGGTGTAGGAGGGTGAACAGATGTCCATAACAAAGGTGGACATGGACGCAAGTCTGTCACTACTGTACGCCTGGTGAGTGTGTTGATGATTTTACCTCTGATAAACGAAAGTTTACAATAAGTGATTTTTCTGCAGAAATCCCAAAAATTTCAAGGTCTTTTCTATACACGATTGTGACTTAGGATACTGGAAACTGTGTGCATGTTGGATCCTAAAAATCTTGAGTGACAATCAAAAAATATAGCGAATGGCATTAACGTTAATGTTTCTCATGTGTTACAGTAATGAGGGGGGGAGAGTTTCAAAGTCTGTCTTTACTGGTAATGAGACTTGGATCAAGTATGTCGATCCAGAAACCAAAAATCAGTTTTAAGCAGTGGATACAAACTTCTTCAAACAAGCCAAAAAGTTCAAACAGACACTGAACAACAGCAAAACAATGGCTACAGTTTTTTAGGACCATAATGAAGGTGGAAGATGGAGCAGAGGACAACAGTAACAATGGAAGTTTATTGTGAATCTTTATATTGCCTCTGCTGAGTGATCTAGAACAAATAAAGTGATATGCTGTTGTCCAGGATGGTTTTGATCTACAACAATACATGACTTCCCTGTGCCATTCTCGAACAATTCGAGACCTTTTTGAATTGCAAGACCTTGAACAATTCAAGTAGGAAGTTTTTGACCATCCACTGTATTAGTCTAGATCTAGCACCTAGCGATTTTCATCTCTTTCTGGAGTTGAAGGTGTAGTTGGGCAGACAACACTTCGCCACCAATAAAGAACTTCAGGAGGCTGTCAAGACGTTGGCGTACCTTAGCTGGTTGGTGACAAACTTTTTTGAAGGTGGCATCAGAAAGCTGATATCACGATATGACAAATGCTTCAACTGATTTTGTGATTATGTAGAGAAATAAGATATACTACCCAAATTTTAGTAATAAAATCGTTTTGGTACATCAATGTGTCTTGTTCTTTTAGCCCATCGAAGATTGAAAAAAAAAACAGCCTTATGGCAGTGTAATTTTTAATATAAAAATCTTTTGTGTAAGTTACATGGAAAAATTTATAACAGAGCTGTAAGAAAAACTACTTCCAAATAAAAAATTAATCTGAATATTTAAACATATATAAAAATAAGATTCAGTTGAACTGAAGACAGTCTCCTTTTATGAAATATAAAGAAATAATCAGAATATATAAAATACATTCTCTCGCAGACTAGAAACTAATAGTTTGACAAACTGGTGGGGTATTTAACCATATATTTGTGCACTGAACTCAGTAGAATATAAAAATAAGCAATTACGTGAAGAAACAGAAAACAGTATTATTATTTTGATTACATACATCTAGCATCTATCATTCATTATAAGTAATTGAAAAAACTATGCAGCCATGGAACTTTCATATTATAAAATAAGTTTCCTTATAAATAAAGTAATTTAATAAATTTAAAATCAGATATGTATTTGTAATATGTGTAAAATAACAACACTATTGAAGTTCATGATATTATTTATTTATAATTTAATAGCAGTGAGAGTGCAGTAACTCAAATTCCATCTTGTAACAAACATTATATTTTTCATTTCAGTTCAGGATGTCTGTTCTGTTATCACGAGGTGCTGAAAGTGCTGGTGGTAAAGGTCGTTCAGAAAATAAAGAGCGAGCTAATTCACCACTTTTAGTTGCTAGACGTAGCAGGGATAAAACAGCATTATTAAGGCAACGTGATACTGTACGCATTGTAAATGAAACTTCTGCAAACAACCAAGATGAGGTTTGTTTATTTAAAGTTTTATATTAAGGTTTATATTATCAAGGTCATTCAGTAACTAATGAGATAAATCATTACAAAAAATTATCATTCATTCGGTGACAATGAAACTAATCTACTTTTCAACATAACCTCAGCTACATCTAGGCACTTTTCACATTTTTCTATGAGCTTTCTTATTTCAGTAGTAAAGAATTGCCATCTTGGTATCTTAGAAATTGTACTATATTCTTTATCTGCTTATTGTTACAGAACTCATTGCCATATAAAAACTATTTGAGACTACATAAAAAAAATTTGATAATGCAAGATTGAAACTGTAAGATGGATAAGGCAACACCTCACAACCTAACTTTTGAAAGCTTCCCATGTCTTTAGAGTGGTATGAAGATAGATGTTTATCATTCAGAAGAATTGCACCTTTTGAGAGAGAACCAGGACATTTCTTCCATATTATGGGTTTCACTTCATTTTCTATCCTGTCACAATAATACTTAATATTGATTGTACATTAATCTAACAAATAATTGAATTAAATTGGGCCTTTATAATCTCAGAAGATTGTTAGCATCACTTTACCAACATGTAAGTTGTGAATTTTTTTCTGGTATTGAATTCGGATGTTCCATTCCATACTCTGATGTTTGGATTCGGGCTTAAAATGTTGAATCTGAGTTTTATCACAAATTATTATGTGATCTAAAAAAAAAAAACATTACCTTCTGCTAAAAACTGTTCTCTAACACATTCACTTTTAATGCCACGGTGGCATCATAGAGAGGGAATTACTTCATGTAATGTAACACTACTTATGTGTCAATAGTAAGCATTCTTCTGTCCTCTCCCACTCTTTTCGAGCAACCAGTTTGGGTTTTGTTATCATGTATTAACATGAAGAAAGAATGCTTTGATTTGATTGTGTAGTTTGTACTATTTTTTTGTGTTACACTCGTACAGATTTGTTAACATAGATCGTTTTTTGCAGCTTCTTGGAGATTGTTTTACAGAAAATATTAATACAATTTTTTTAAAATTTCTGTTTATATTTTTATTAATTTATTTTAAAAATGCTTATTTTATTACTGATAAAAAATATTAACAGGAGAATGTTGTTGATGAATCAACATCTTGGTTAGTTCTAACTTTTTAAAGTCTGACCATTCCTGTCCATATAAAAGTTGGTTATCGTTGTCCATGTGTGACCATATATACCTAACTGCAGATGCTTCCAGTGTCAGGGTTTTGATCATAACAAAGATGGTTGCACAAAAGAACAAGTTTGTGCACGTTATGGCTGTACAGGACACTATGGTATCACATGCACTAAGGTAGAAAAATGTGTAAATTGTAAATGTCCACACTCAGCAAGGTCTCAGGAATGCCCATTTACAAAGAAGAAAAATCTGTTCTCAAGATTTGTAATGAACAGTTAGTTTCCTTTCCTATGGCTGGTCAGAAATACAGAAAATCCCTTAGCATGAAGAATCCTGTAGAACCAGGTGTAAGTTTTGTTCAGGCTCTCCTTCTAATAGCATAAAAAAAGAGAAAAAATGCAGATCTTGCTAAGAACTGACCAAATTGGTAGAAGCTTTATCAGACCAAGTGAAGTCCCTCACAGCTGCTATTACAACAAGAAGATAAGTTCTGCTAGAAAAACCGATGGTGGTTTACAAGCACATGCCAAACCGGCTGGTCTAGTGGATAACGCAACATCACAAATCAGCTGATTTCGAAGTCTGAGAGTTCTAAGGTTCAAATCCTAGTAAAGGTACTTTTATATGGTTTTGAATACTAGATCGTGGATACCAGTGTTCTTTCAATTAACGGTGTTTCTTTCTTGGGTTTCAATTAACCACACTTCTCAGGAGTGGTCGACCAGAGATTATACAAAACTACACTTCATTTACATTCATACATATCATCCTCTGAACTAGTAGTACTTTACTGTAGTTCCGGAGGCTAAATAGAAAAAGAAAGGAAGGTTTACCAGCACATAAAGTTCTTGCTGCACCGATTACGCAGCAAATAACTAGATTTCTGTCATCATCTAACCAATATCTAATAAAATAACATCACCTGGTATGGCATCACTGTTATCCCAGGCTTTCAAATCCCATCCACCATCTTGAGGTTTCTACAAGGATATGGTGGCAGATGAAGTGCCCAAAGAAAGCAATTCTTAAAGGTCATAAAATCCAAAAAGAAAAACCAGATAGTATTTGATAAGTAATCGTGTGCAGAGTTTTTATATATAACCTGGAAAAAAGTATTTCCAGGTTATTAATATAATATTTTATATTTCCTATTATATTTCCTCAAATATTATTCAGTGAAATGCTTGCAATCTCTGTTATCGCTTTGAGGATATTGAAACCCTTCTAAAAGGAAGAAAATCTTTTAATACTATGTCTGCAGGAGAGTTGCCTCTGTCCACTCTGTGATGTATCTTTCCGTGATTACATCTGCAAATGATGAGACCATCAAACTGAGTGGAAGGACATGAAGGTGTGGCTGGTTTTCTGAAGGAAAATCATATTAGCTCTGCATATTCCATAGGGACAAACATCCCTGCAGTCTCACTGAATATATTTGGCACCTTTTAAAATGAATATCTGCAACTTCTATTTTCCACCAAATTCTGATATGTGAGGATGATCTATCTAGTCACAATTTCTTTACTTTACCCTCCCTAATAATTGGCAGTTTAATTACCCATCACTATTCATGGATCTCTTCATCATGTTCTTTCCAAGGCACTATAGTTGATCAACTGAGGCAGAACTTAGATCTCTGCTTATTGAATTATGGGTTGTACACATTTGTATCATCTTCATCAGGTACATTTTTGTGTATTGATCTGTTGTTCTGTTCAGCAAACCTACAGCCATCCCAACCCCCGTAGGAGAAGACACCCACCAAGAGATGATTCCGGTCGCCACACCACCCCTCCTGTTCCTAGCCCTGAGGGGCTTTACCGGGAGTCGTCTTATTGACCTTCATACTGATTACATATCTGTCATCAGCCAAGCCTCGGTCGGGATGCCCCCAATGCAAATGCCGCAGTCGACATTTAGCATCAGAGTGAGATACCTCAGCAGCAAACGCCCTCGCTGTAGGCTTAGGTCAACCTACATGTAGCCCTAAAACTATATAACCACAGCGCTAAACCTTGCGCCTACTCTAAATCAATCTAACTACCCATGTGACTTTGAATGCCATATGCACAATGATCAAATCGATTGGAGATCAAATTCCTACTCAAAACGCTGCTCGCAGCATCAAAATCTACACCTACAACAACATTACACATGCAACATTCACAAAAGGTCAGAACGGAGGCTAATACCTCCCAAAGAACCACGTTCACGTGACATTCTCTTCTCGCCACATCATAGCCCACATCAGCCATGTTATCTTAGTCAATAGTAATTAATTAGTCAGCCACACAGATAGCTGGCTGGAAAAAAAACTGGATCAGATACAAGGATTCCTTTTGCCAGTATGACAAGAACAGTAGCACAATCCATCAACTGGCTAAGTTTACCCACCTGATGCTCAACAGTGCGAATGAATTTATCCCTCTAACATCTGGCCAAGGCGGCCTGGTATTCCTTGATTGGATGAAGACTGCAGGAAGTCACTTAGGGATCGGCACTAGGCTTTACATAATTTCAGTCACAGACCTACGACTGAATTGCTCTGTGCCTTTCGTAATGCAAAGGCTGTTTGCTGTCATGTGTTTTGGTGTGCTAATTGGTAATCATGGATGATTATATCGATACGACTTCTCAGATGACTTCATCAGTTGTTTGGTGAAAAGTTTGTTCCATCTGTGATTTGATATGCAATCACCACAACTGATTAGATTGGAAAGTAATGGAATTCTCATTACCATACCGATTGATGTGGTGAACATGTTTGAAAGGTTGTTTAGATTAGTTTCACTTATATCACCATATATTGTTTACAAGATATAAGATACAGGTAGAAAATATCCCGTTCATGATTGGAGACTCAAAATGAATTAAAAGTAACCTTTCCTTTTACTAAGCTAAGGTGTGCCTTGAATAATTTTCATGATTCTTTCCCTGGAAAAGATACAAGGTTCAGTATGTTATCACATCTCCTAGATACTGCATTACAACATCTTTTGTGAATATATATAAGAGTGTTCTATGACCAGGTAATTCCAGATTCTTGGTCAGAAGCATTGGTGATTCCCATACTGATACCCTGTAAAGTTAAATTATATTCCTCAAGTTATCGTCCTATCGCCTTAACTAGAACCCTGTGCAAGTTGATGGAACGAATGGTAAACTATTGTCCAGTTGGGTACCTTGAGAGAAATGCTCTAATTGCTCCCGAACAACGCAGTTTTCACCAAGGTAGATCGTCTATTGATCATGTAGTTGCACTGGAAGCTGTTATTCAAAACGCCTTTCTATTTCCCCAACACTTGGTTGCTGTATTTCTTGATTTGCAAAAGGTGTACAATAAGGTATAGAGAAGAAGAATCCTAAACACACTTTATGAGTGTGGTAAGAGAATCTCCTTGCATTCATCAAGGGTTTCCTCAATAATCGTTCTTTTGAAACAACGATAACCAAAAGTTTCCTACTATAAAATTGAACACTACACGGAAGTGTTCTAAGTGTTACTTTATTTGCCATATCCATAAATAGTATAACAAACTGTCTGAGAAAACTTGTTATGTGTTCATTGTTTGTAAATGACTTTTCTGTTTATGTTGCATGTAGAACTGTAGCTACTGCCAAGAGAGTGCTTCAAAACACAGTAACCTGCTTAGAGTCATGTTGTAAATCGATTGGATTCAGGTTTTCCCAGAAAAAATGAAATTAATTTGCTTTTCCTGGTTGAGGGAACATGTTGATCCTCAAGTGTTTTTATATCGTGAACCAGTTTTTATTTGGTGAACCAGTTGCATGCGGGTTAAATTTTCTGATTATGGTTTGATCAACGACTGAAGTGGGTAACATATTTGAAGGAGCTGAAGGTAAAATGTCTAAAAATGTTAGACATGCTGAGAGTTCTATCTAATGCTTGTTGGAGAGCTGATTGTGTATGCATGTTGTGTGCTTCTACAGCTCTGGTCCATTCCTAGTTAGACTATGACCGTGTTCTTACAAAACAAATTTTTTTAATATTGTAAATAGTATAAATCTAGATGCTATAGTTTATACAGATGGCTCTAGACATGATAATTCTGTTGGTTTTGCTTTTGTGGTTGGCAATAGGACATACATCTTCAGCTTTCAGTATCGCCAGTGTTTTGGTCATGGAGTTGTTTGCATTAGAAAGGCTTTAAAATACTTAGCCTGACATTCTGACACATACTAGTCTGTTAAGATTCCATGAGTGAGTATTCTGCAAGTCATTAAGTGATACGTACTCCAGACACCCTGTTGTCTAATATACAGTCTTATTATCTCTGAAATTAGTCAACGTAATAAAACTGGGCTGCTGGATCCCCAGCCATATTGGAATTTCAGGCAATGAGTGTGCTGATAGTTTGACAGAAGAGGCTTGTTCTAAATTCCCGCATATTTCTTGGCATTTTCCTGTGTTCTTAGTGTGTAAGAACACATTCTTAGCAGGGTATTTAGATCCACAAAAATTCAAGGAAAAAGAAATTGAAAAAATGGATGATCTGTCCACAATGGGATTGCAAAATAAGACTAAACCCCCCCCAAAGTATTGCTTCAAAATCCCATAAAGCAGAAGTTATCTACCTCCTTTTCCTTAATTCCTCAAAAGAGTAACTATTGGTAGTAATTTAATTCTCATTCATAATTGTGTTTGTTTTGTAATGACAGCCTGAAGATATTGATAGTGAGGCTGAGAAATTATCTCCATTATTGGATGCTGCAACCAGTACAGAATCGCCAGTGAGACCAACACCTTCACCTCCTGGGGATATTGATGATGAAGAACTGCAGTTAAAAGTTGAGGTGTCAAATGATGAAGTAACCACATCATTGTCACCCGGTAGCTATAAAAAAATACTTATTACATTATGATATTAGCCATTACCACTGAATGAATATCTTATAAATCTGCTGGGTATCTGTTGCTTGTTTACTTAGTTGAGAGCTCCAGGAGTGAGCCTGTATCTCACCTGTGTAGCCAAGTGTAGCCTTTCATTAGTGTGCAGCTGTATATAATATATAATAAATATATATATATAATATGATATATAATAAAATACAGTAACCGCCGGATATTTCGATCACGTTTGTTTTTCCAATAATGATCGGAATAAGCGGCGATCATAATAACC
>JAAAKQ030110189.1:2409-28228 GCA_010016005.3 Zanna intricata
TATATATATATATATATATGTAGTTTTTGGGATTAAGAAAAATGTTCAAAAAAGAGAAAAAAATTAAATTGAAAAAAAAAGTTTAAAAATATTGCTTTTTTTTATAAAGCTTCTTGCTTATTATTACTAATTAGTTTATTTACGAGTATATTTATGTTTTTTATCAATTATTTAATAAGACATTTTTATTACTTCTAATTGCTGTTCATTAACCTTTATATAAATTGGAGTAAAGTGGAATAGAAGGTTGTTATTATTTGCATAACATCCCTTGAGACTCAGTATTGAAGAAAGGGTGATTTCATAGTTAATTTTATAATTTTTAAACTTACTACTTACTCCTGCTTATAATCGTGGAGGGAAAAAAATTCTTCGTTTATTATATGGTAACTTTTCCCTAAAATTTTCCTCTATATGATTTAGTTTAATGGATTACCATAAATCAACATTGTCATTTTGTATTAAAATTATTGTCAAAATTTTTTGCAAAATCTTTAATTTCTAATTTATCAATTTTAAAACAAAAAATTTCACATCATTCTGTTTCAGCAGATTTTTTTTACAAAACATAAATTGATTTTTTTCAAAAATTTCAAATGTAACTAATATTTTTAACGATACAAATTTGATAATACAAACAGTCTAACCAGAGATACATTAAAAAAAATGTGAGATAAATTTGAAGGATTATGGATTAATTATAAAGAAATCAAAAATTTTAGATTTGAATATAACAGTTCAATTTATTGTTCCATAATATTAATTCATATTGAATATTTATAAAAATAAAAAAAAATTAATGTAAAAGTTGGTGATAAAAATTTCTGGAGGACAGAAATTAATAGATACATATTATGTTTCTATTAATCTAAAAAAAAAAAAAAAATATAGCGTTCTTCTCACTTTTAACTTAAATTTTGCTTAAAATAGTATATGATATTTATTTGTAAAGTGCATAGTATCTTAATGTATTAACTGAGACTGGCCTATTGCATGTTATTTAGATAAGATGTAAGAAAGGTCTCTGTCTGTACACGTATAATAAGTCCACACTTTAAGTATTAGTGTAAGTGTTAAAATGTACTATAAGGTTTTTTAGCGTAATTACTATCCCGCATATATATATATGTATGTATATATAATGGTAATATTGTTCGTCAATATAGTCATTTAACAAGTGCATCACAAGAAACAAGAATAATAAAAATAAATATTAGACTATATAAATACGTTTATTTGCAATAAAATTAAATTGTTGCATTTGCACATAGTACTATAACATTAATTTGTGAATTGTAATTGTTAGTAAATCCATAAAAGAAGTTACATTTAAAGGACTTATAAGTAACTTATTTAGTTACCATTAAAGGACTTATTTATTTTTGTAGCTGCAGAAGACAATACTTTTAATTGGTCATCAAGCCTGTTTTTTTCTGTTTTTTTTTTTTTGAGATTACGTATTAAATTCCAGTTAAGTAAATTATATTAATAAAATAATTATTCAATTCTTAATGTTTTTAACGCACAAAATTTCACAAAGGCTGATTTTAAGTATAAAGAACAAATAATTTTTGGTAAACTACTATAAAAGAAATGTTTGCACAATTTCTAGTGATGGTATTAAAAGAAAACATAATTAAAAAGTTGTATTTTATAAATTTATTTTTTAATATCCCTAAAGACATAACAAATATCTAATAACTTAGAAAAAAAAAATTAAAAAAAAAAAAAGGAAAAGAAATTGATGAAGTTAAATATATAAAAGGGGATGAACATTTAATAATACTCTTTGGGAACTGGAATGCAAGCATCAGAAAATGCAAGGAAGGGAATATTGTGGATGATTATGGGCTGGATAAAAAAAGAAATGAAAGAGAGGACCGACATAATCGTAATGAGTTTTAAGATTTGCAGAAGTTAAGTATCATTTTGTAATTGCCAACACCCGGTTTAAAAATCATAATAGAAGAATGTACACATGGAAAAAGCCGAGCGATACTGCAAGATATCAGACAGATTACACCATAATTAACCAACGATTTAGAAATCAATTTGTTAACTGCAAAGCATATCCAGGAGCAGACATTGATAGCGACCATAATTTAGTGGTAGTAAAATGTAAATTGGGGTTTAGAAACCTGAAGAAAAGGTGTCAGATGAATCGGTCGAATTTAAAGAGCTTGAAGAAGAAGAAGTAAAGAAGATTTTTTAGGAGAATATCGCAAGAGGTCTGAGAAGAAAAGATAAGATAGAAAATATAGAGAAAGAATAGGAGAATGTTAAAAAAGAAAATTCTTAAATCAGCAGAAGTAAACTTAGGCGAAACAAAGAGAACTGGTAGAATACCTTGGATATTGGAAGATATAATGTAGCTGGTGAACGTAGAAAGTATAAGAATGCTATTGATGAAGACTGTAAAAGGGACTATCGACAACTAAGAAATACCATAAACAGGAAGTGCAAATTAGTGAAATAATAGTGGATTAAAGAAAGGGAATTAAAGTGTTCAGAAGTGGAAAGAGAAATATTCATTGGTAAAATAGACAGAGCAAATAGGAAAGTTAAGGAGAATTTTGTGATACATACATTAAAATCTAATGTTAAATAAAGATGGTTTACTGATTTATAATACGAAAGAAAAGATCAACAGGTTGGAAGAATATATTGAAGAGTTATATGGAGGAAATAAATTAGAAACTGGTGTTATAGAGGAGGAAAAGGAAGTCAAAGTGGATGAAAAGGGAGATAAAATACTGAGATCTAAATTTAATAGAGCATTAAAAGATTTTAATGGCAGAAAGGCTTCTGGAAGATGTTTAATTCATTTTGTGGTTGGATATCACATACCCAATAATTGAAACTTCAGTTAGAAATTACGGTTTTAAATTTAAAAAAAGCTATTGGAATTGTTTTAAAAAGTTTTATACCAATACATACGTTAAAGAATATGTATAGAATGTTAATAAAGAAAGATAGACCTTATATAACCTTTCAACTATTAAATATAAAAAAAAGGAATTTAGCAGATGTTCCTACCATCAAAACGATCTATTTTGGATGAACTATCAACCCCTAACCCCCCCCCCCTCGGGTGGGAAGGACAGCTCATATATTTTAAATGGAAAAGGTGGAGTTGTGACACGTCATATTAAAAGAAATTGACAAAAAAAAAAAACATTAAAAAATCAGCAACTCTAATAAAAATTGCGATCATTTCATGTTTTTCACAAACTGACACAGAAGCACTAAAAAGAAGTAGAATTCAGCAAATAGTCTTACACCAAAAAGATTTATTTTCGACTCCTGAGGGTGTAAAGGAGGGCACTTTTGAAATTAGTTGTGTATATTAGTTGTGAATATTAAATAAACACCGTTTTTGTCAGAGTTGTAGCCCAAATCGTTTTGATGTCAAAATTTCTGTTTTGCGTTGCCCCTTAAAATTATCTTTTAAAATGTAATTTAATATTTTGAAATTGCTCCTGTATGACAGTTTCCTTAGTGCTTGGAGTATAATAATCTTGTATTGAAAAATAAATTTAAAATAAATTAAATTTAGATTTAATACAGAAAAATACAATTTTGAAATAAAAATATTTGCTAAATTTCATTTGTTTATGTTTAACTATAGAAAATACATTTAAGGTTGCCCTACTTTGTTAATATTCTATACATAACAGTATATTTATATTGAAGGTGGAGAAATATTTCAAAAATAAAAATTACTTTTATGGTGATTTGGAATAAATGAAATGTTTTTCAATTTAATTCGATGAAAATGTATTTTTTATTTATTTTTTTACTGTTAAAGAGTTACTTATCATCTATACTTGTACTTTTAAAGCTGATGGAATTATATTTAAATTTGTAACATAATGCTTTAGGTACTTATTTCCGAAAATTAATAAATACTGGTCGTACTTTATCTTGAAAAAGATTATTATCCTATTAAATTTCAAAAAAAGTTTATACCAGAAACATTTACGTAGGACATTAAAGTCATTAGCCGGATTAATATTAGGATTATCATAATAAACGGTTAAATTATTCCATTTTTTGTTAATATTGTACATTTTTATAACTTTATTCCAGTATGAGTCACTGATTAATTTCCAATCCAGGAAAATATATATGCAGACGCACGAGTTAAACTGTACAATATTTCATTACATTTCGAGAGTTGTGGATAATGAATCTGATTTCAATTTCAACGAAACCTCTATATATTCCAAATATCAGTTTCATATTAAAGTACGTACTTGACACATTGATTACAGTCACAGACATGATGCAGCAATCATATAATCTTTTTAATCATTATTATAAATTGAAAAAAAAAAAACTATTATTAAAACAACTTGTAATATTACACGGTTATAAAGTTAAAATAAGGCATGCTAATGTATAAGAACAATAGCTAGTTTAAATTTCACAGCTCAGCTGAGAAATACACAAAATAATATAAATAAATTCTTTAAATAATAATAGTAATATAAAATATACTGTCTGATGGTGAAGCAATGTTTTTTAGTGGCATGTTAAAGGTACAAAAGGAGTGGTTTTGTTGATCCCATGCACGCCTCACATTCTCTCTATCACTATCTATGTAACCCAGACGGACATCAATTTAAATGGAATTGATAGAAGAAGTTGAAGTAAAAGACGAAGAAACTACGCAGGAGTCAGTCGAGATTCAAGGGAAGGCATAATTTCTTAGATTATAACTTTTTTCACAGGTATACAATATTTATCCTTCTGTTTTTAGTTGCTATTCTTGTCTTTATAAATATGCAAATTCATATGCCAAGTAGCTATATTATATTTATTATTATTATTATTATAGGATGAGGATTTATTTTATGTTTAACTTTTGTGAGGGAGTTATAAAAAGGTTGGGGGAGTAAGAGGGGATTCCACGGCAAACTAAGAGATAAAGAATTACGACAATGGGAAACAGTAGAAAACAAATAAGATTCAATATTGTAAATATCCTTTCTTCTTCGTCTTCTTCTTTGGTCACAAACTCTCGGAGCTATTGTGTGTGCTTTATCGATATTGCTTTTGGTAAAATAATCACTAATAGCGTGATACGCCACATTACGTTTGACATTTGTTATTTGTGTGTATTTTTACAGTTATATATATTTTCTCTTATCTAAAGATTTCACAAGTTTTTATTTTTCTTTTAATATTATTATTAAAAAAAAATAATAATTCAGAAAATTGATTTAGATTATTTAATATTAGTCATTCATTTTCATCTTTTTTTGAGGGCGAAAAACGCGCGTTATCGTCACCCGGCTTAAATATAATTTGTTATATAATGTGTAAATAAAATATGGAAATAAATTTATTTAAAATGTAACACTAAAATATAAAAAGAAAATCCGGGAGGGATGTAAAGGGCCCTTCTCGGATAACAGAATAAAAACAAACTCGAAAATGTAAAAATTAACGAAAAAACCAAAGACACTTTAAATGTCTTTAAAGTTTAAAGACACTTTAAAACTTTAAGACACTTTCAATTATTTGAACAATAAGTAAAAAAATCAGATTTTATGTGTAAGACCAGTATGATGTAAAAATTTAAACATTCGATCTAAACTGTTGGATGTTTCAATTAATTTTAAAAAGTAAAAAAGAACTGGTTTTATGAAATTTCACAATATTTTGTATTTCCGCTAGGATTATCATAATTGATTTGTGTGTTATTTTCTGCGCTTCCAAGCATTTTCACTCTAACATTCGTAGTTGATTTTGGTTTCGTACTACCTACATTTTCAAAGAGAATGAGGGTTAAACGTGCTGTAAGTAGATTTTAGATTGGAGGTACTCCGAAACTGGTCAACTACAAATGTTAGAGTGCTAGTACTAGAAATAACGTCAGTTTGCTGGTAAAGATAGAAAATAACTCTCCAATCAACTGTTTTATGAACTTTACAAAATAGTTAATTATATAACTCTGAAGCTCTTTTTCTGAAAATAAATTTTGTTTTAGTAAGATGAATTACACCATTTTCAAACAGGATCGCAGTCACCTATCTATACTAGCGCAAAGTTTAAAAGTCTATTTCCTCTTTCATTTCTTTGACCCAACCTTTATTTCCAAATATTTCTTTTTTCATTCTTCTCTTACTACAGTATGACATTCCAGTTCCTCATAACTGTTTAATTTTCATCTGCTGTCTGATTCATTCTGCTGTCTGATGTGAGAGATAATCTATTTCTTATGTATTAATTTTTTTTTAATTTAGGGATTTAGACACACACACACACACACACACATTTATGTATATGTATATAACTTTCATTTATTAATTTCTTGTTTTTAAATTAACTATCCGCCATATTTTTATTATGTATTTATTTAAATTTTCGACATTCCACTCTCATATTCAAAGAATGATATGATTTTTATATCTTCTGATAAATGGGGACCTCTTGAATAGTCCCTAACCGAGATCTGATCAAGGACTATTTAGATGTTGAATATTTTATCAAGGGGAAGCTATTAGAAAATTTCATAAAAATGAAAAATAACTAGGAAAACATTTCCTTGGATCATACATCTATAGTTTTCGGCTGCTCTCAGCTGCTGAGTACTTTATCTTATTCTCTTTAAGTCTGTTTGTATTATCTGCCAATTACTTGGCGCCCACAACACTAACCAAAAGGAGTGCGGCTCCCTTTCAGAAAATATTTCTTTTTATACCCTGTTAGCAAATATTCATTCATTATAATAGCACCTACAATACAAATATTTGCTTCCTGTAGGCGTGCAATATTCTGTAAGACTGTAAGGATATGCTGACTTATTTAAAGGAAGCTGATGTTCGACAACAGTATAATAGTTATATTTCTGAGGCACTTATAGGTTTTTTGACCCCCCCCCCTTCTCCTTAAGTAATACTTTATTAGATTGTTGTTACTGGATCTGACTTTCCGCAGTTATCTGGATTGCTATTATTTGTAGTTAACATCATAGTTGTAGTTTTTCCTCTATCTACATAAATAAATACACACACACACACATATATATATATATATATATATATATATATTCAATTGTAACTTACTGTTTTTTTCTTCGAATTTAATATATAAATACAAATAATATATTCTACATAATTCTAAATATAACCAGTAAAATAAACGTTTATTTTATTTTTAAAATATTACATTTCCTTGAAAAATAAGCATTTTAATATGTTACTATGCTATATTTGGAATAAAAATTTTATATTCTCTTTTAGTTAGCAAATATTTTCAGGTTCCATAATTGGAAATATAATTTATAAGAGGTTTAATAAAAAGATTGATATTGTTTCTTTATATATTTTAGAAAAATGTATACCTTTAAATATTTTTTTTATAGCAGTGCTTAGTATTTAATTTTTTTTATAAAAAAAAGTCTGATATGGACACTACATGATTTCCTTGTACAAAAATCTAAAAATAATACAATTCTAAATTATAATCTTCAATTATTAATATTAATTAAAGAAAATAAAAATAAATAAACAGGTGTTTCACTTTATACATTGCATATACACATACGTAATAATGCCTATTAAATTACATATACACATTTCTAAAAGTCCATAAATGTTACTTGGCTATAACTCTAGAACCAATGAAAAAAGTATCATTTATGATACATTGTGAGAAGCTCTTAGTGAGGTTACTGTAGTTAAGAAAAATCCAAAATCAAATTTTTTTTAATTTTGGGTTTTTTTGGACACTTTTGGTTCAGTCGATTGCAATGAAAAGGATAGCCGTACAACTAGACGTTATAACAATCCTAAATCCTAAATTCCGACATCCTACGGCTAATTGTTTTTGAGTTATGCGAGATATACATACATATACGTAACTATAGATTAGAAGCTTTTGAAATGTGGTGCTACAGAAGAATGTTAAAAATCAGATGGGATTGGAGAAAGTAAAAAATGAAGAGGTGCCGCGGCAAATCGATAAAAAAGAAGCATTTGGAAAAATATAGTTAAATGAAGAGACAGACTTATTTCTTTATTAAGAGACAGTTAATAATCTGTTATTAAGAGACTGACTTAACATAGGATGTAGGGGATATACTGAAATGAAACGACTGGCACTAGTTAGGGAATCTTGGAGAGCTGCATCAAACCAGTCAAATGTCTGAAGACAAAAAGAAAATACGTATGTACGTACATTCATACGTACAGATGTCACGTCGAAACTAGTCAAAATGAATTCAGGGGTGATCAAAACAAATATTTCAATTGAAATCTGTAAACACAATACTTCCGTTACTTCATACAAGGAAGTAAAAACCAATCTCAAAATAAATACTTCTAAAAGTAAAAGCATTATAATAAACCCGAAAATACTGGGCTTATGACATTTTTACTCATAGAAACAAAAATACCGTCGTGAATTTTGTTAGTGTTATTTACTTATAAATTAATAGTTAAAAATAGCAAAATACTACACTTAGAAAGTATTTAATTTTTTCATAATTAATATTGAAAAAAAATCTTTATCATCTTTTTAAATATTGGAAAAACCAAGGAAATTTTATTTAACCAGCTTTTATTTAGCCAGCAAGTTATTTTCAAAAAAAAAGAACAAAACATAATTCCCTTGTATTACACTTTCATAATTATTTTACCAATAGGTGGGTTGTAGATGTATAGTTTTTCCTTATTTTATGCAAATGAAATTATTTAACAGAATAATTTTAATATTTTGGAAATTGAAATAGACTTTTAAAAACCTTATGAATTTCGGAAGCCCTGTTTGGATTCTGAAGTATCTTTTTTTTGAATTGATGAAACCATTTAACAAATGTAACATCGGGCAGTCTGGACGAAAGGAGTGTATCAAATAAAAAAACAGAAAATCGGGCAATTAATAGTTATATTAATAAGTAGCTTAATTATATAATTTACTGCCATTTAGCCAAAGCAGCTGTCACTGAAAAACTGATAAAATAATAAAGTCATATTTCAGTTTCTATTACGAATAAGGTCGTTACTTTTTTAATCACTACATCCTGTCGGACTAGCCTCTATATAAAATGATAGGCATATAATTTCTTAATGATAGTGCATCGCTCTAAGAATGATAAACAAGTATTTTAAAGACCTAAAGGTCTTTATGTCATTTTCTTTAATAGAGTGTACCTTATATACCATTCACTTCCTATAAGTTAAATATAATAAAGAATTTTTGCGTTTTCTTCCATTAAATTTAGTTGGAATCATAAGTTAATGATATTTTAATATAAACTTCCTGAAATAAAATAAAGAAAATCGGATAAAGTTCTAATTCATATAATCCAAGTAGTATGACCATTTGCTTTTTTATAAGTTTGATTTTGGTTTAAAACTTCTTTCAGAGCAATAAAAATTCATTTTAGCCTGTCTCGTACCAAATTATTTACTGCAATATTTCATACTAAAGATAAATATATAACATTAAAATTAAAATGGCGAAAGTAAGAAAAAATATATCGTCAGTAAGCTAGAAAATCTAGTTAAAGTAGTTTCAAAAACGACTGGCATTTCCCCTGGCACTAAAAAATAATATCTTCATGATACTTTATGTTTCTTTACACCTTTGTCATTAAAGTTGTCAAAAAAACACCATTTTAAAGTTAACTAAAAAAAACTGTTTTATATAATTATATTTAAAATATTGCATGTGTATCTTTGTCATCAATTATACGTAGGCTACATTTTTGAAAAGCATTTTGATAATTTTGACATTTTTAAATCTTTTATAATTCAATTGTATTCATCAGCTTTTTGAATTTTCAAAACCTAAACAAACAATTGTATCAATAGAATATTAGTAACTCATGGCTTTTATACAATTTCTTTTTTTATTGTTTTATTTTCAGCGTAAACCTCAAATTATTCTTCTATTCTTCTTTTTTCTTATTCTAGGTTAGGTTAGATTTGGTATACGTACGGATTGGAATACTAGGTTTTAAATACCGGTGTTCTTTGGTGGTTGGGTTTCAATTAACCACACTTCTCAGGAACGGTCGACCTGAGACTGTACACTGAAGATTACACTTCATTTACATTCATACATATTATCCTCAGTCATCTTCTGAAGTAATACCTTATGATGGTTCCGTAAGGTATTACAAACAGAAAAAGAGAGGTTATTCTAGATCTCTATATTTTCTACCTTATCTTTTTTACTCGTTCTCTAGCAATATTCACCTATTCTTTAGGTTTTTAAACCCCACTCTATATTTCATTATTACTAAATTATACTCGCTATCAATGTCTGCACCTGGATATGCTTTGCAGTCAACAAATTGATATCTAAATCTTTGGTTAACTATGATATAATCTGTCTGATACCTTGCAGTATCGCCCGGCTCTTTCCATGTGTTTATTCTTCTATTATGAGTTTTAACTGGATGTTGGCAATTACTAAATTTTACTTCTGTAAAATTCAATAAGTCGGTCCTCTCTTTCATTTCCTTTATCCAGCCCATATTCACCTGCAGTATATCCTTCCTTGCCTTTTCTGATACTTGAATTCCAATCTCCAAAGAGCATTATTAAATTTTCATCCTCTTTTATATATTTAACTGCTTCATCAATTTCTTCGTATATACAAAATATTTCATCGTTATCATGGCACTTGTAGGTATCTATATACCTACAAGTGCGTTATAACGTCTATATGTTAAAAATCGTTGTAGACATATAGTCCTTAACAATCGTTGTCGGCTTAGGTTTTGATTTTATCCTTATTACAATGAATAAGCTTTTGAATAAACAATGAATAAGCCCTATCTTCTTGGTTCATTATGATCTGTATATTACTCTACAGAGTAGTTTACTCTGTAAACTATTTGATATAAAATTTTTAAAATAATTCTATTAATCCATATATTTAAAATAATAATCGTAGAACACCTTGACAGAGTCCCTAGCCCAATCTGGGCCAATTTCGCCAAATTTTTTTTTCAAATGAAAGTTAAACATGTAATCTATGATAACCTGCCTCCCTCCAACCACCTTTTCCGAGAGATATCGCTAACGTAATAAATTTTACAAAAAGTTAACCTAATTATTAAAAAAAATTCTCTAACCTCTTACAGACTTTCATCCCCATTCAGTTCGCACCCCAAACTAGCTACCACCTCTCCCCATAAACGAAAAAGGCGGTGAAAAATCTCGCGAAGCAAGATAAAGCGCTAGCGCTAGATCGTGTTAGCAACACGCCAAGTCTAGTTTAATCTATTTTAGTTTCGAGAGAGATTGGAAACATATGTTAAGTTCAGATATAGTAATTTTTTTAATTTTCAGTAACCTTTCTATAATTTTATTCGTTCCGTCTACTGAAGAATAATTTTTTACCAAAATGTGTGTATTTTTTAACGAATTCTGACTAAAGATTTAATATCATTTTAAACAATTGAAATACACATGTGATTCATTATTCATGCACTTGTACATATAGCCATAGCCCTCAAGGTAAACAAGGGTATGTTTATAACATAAACATATGTGCAGTAATTAAATAAATATCATAATTTAAGAAATCTGAAAAAGTTAAATATTATAAATATAATATTAACATAAATAAAATAATTAATAAAAAATTATTACATTATCCTATATATTGTTAATTAAATAATTGTAACCTGTAATTTTAACTTATTCATTAAAAAAAAAAAAAAATCAATAATAAAATATAGTTTCTAATAAATTCAGATAGAATAAAATAATGTATGGGTGGAAACCTTGAAAACCTGATGATTAAAAAAAAATAAAAACAGAAATAATCAACAACAATCAACTTGTGTGTGTGTGTGTATAGTATCACAAGGAAAATAAATTATTATTTTAAAATAAAAGAGTGATTTACAGTATTACAGCTATAAGTATTATTTTTAGTTATAAATAAATTGAAAGTATATTTATAAATAATATGTATAATATATTTATAATATGTGCATTTAATTATGATGTACAGACTTTGTTTTTTTATAAACTCTACATAACATTGAAAAAAATCTGCGCGCACATGTGTGTGTGTGTACATTATATGTATTCATGTTTTTTGAAATGATAAGCAGATAAATTTAAATTTATTGATTAACATAGATTGGTCAATTTGTAATTAAACATATATTATATTCACATACACACGCGCAGGAGCATATGTATATATATGTATAATAAATGTAGCCTTAAGGCTAAACATAAACTGAGTGAACTTGTCAACTTAAATTTATTTGCCAGTTGTTATACATATATATTAGGAAATGCATACAGTTATAACGTTTAAAGTCTGGAAAATATCCAAATACTTGTTGTAAGGAAATTACCGTATTCATAATATTCATACGTCGTTGATATGCCAATCCGGATGAAATAAGTTGTAGTTTTAACAAAATAATTTTTTTCCAATTCGTTGTTATTTGTAAGTTGTATTTTAATCGTGTAAACAGTTTTATAGCACACAATTTATTTTCATTTTTATCGCATACACAAAAAAAAATTTAAAAAAAGTATTAGATACTTAATTTATTCTCCTTATATGGTTATATTATGCGTGTTGATTTTTATTTAAATTTAAAAGGAAATTCTTACAACTTAATAAATAAACAAATGATAGTTTATAGTAATAAATGAGGTAAAATTTATGGTTTACAGTATTGTGGTTGTACTTGATTAATGTTATTGCTATTACGATGAAGTGTTACAAAATAACATTAATATTAAAATAAATTTTTTAATTTATTATAATAGCCTACTTTTTATTTGTTTTTTATAACTGGCAAAAGTAAAAAATAAATTCCACATAGTATGAAAACACTTCTGTCAGATTCTTAGCTGAAAACGCAAAAGAAAAAACTTAATAAGAAATATTACCTGAGTTAAAACATATTTTAATATATTAAATATGACAAAAAAAGGGTGTATTACATTATAATTTTACTCTGTCCACTAAATCTTATAGCTGTCACAAATTTATAGGATCTGAGATACAAAAGACGCTAGTTAAGAGTTTTGTTATTATCATCTGTATACAATCAGATATCGTGGTAAAAAGGCTGAAGGTTTCATTCACCTGTAATTCGGTAGACCTTACGTGCTGAAATGCAACTTTTTATTTGCTTCAGAGAAAAAAGAAACAGAAAATCACTTTAATTCTAATTTTTCCTACTAAGTTTACCATGAGATATTGATTATCTTAAAATTGGCAACACACCTTCGGGGGTGATTCGGGTCTCTACAACTAAAAGATTACGGCACTACTAAACACAAATAGCCGGGTGGACTGTATAAGTCTCAGCCATCTGACATGTTATCTTATAACAAAGTATTTTTTATGGTATGTTTGTCGTGCATTCGTATTAGTTAAAGGTCATCGACTCATTCATAAGCTTTCAGCCTTCCCCTCCTGTTCAGCGAGTCTATAGATAGTGTTTGTGTGTCATGGTGTATTCAACTGAGCAACATATTTTCATTGTGGAGGATTATGTTCGCACAACTTCAATAAATTCGGTTCCTGAAATTTTTTAATGGACGGATCCCAGAAATAATTTTACTGCAAAATCAACAATTCAGGATTTAATGAAAAAATAGCGTACAACCGACTCTGTTACCAATGCAAAGATAGTGAAACAACCAAATGTTCGAACTCCGGAAGTTGTTGCTGATAATAGCAAATCGTATTGGTAGGAGTCCTCACAAGTCAACACGATGATTAGTTTCGAACACCGTGTCGTGTACTCCACGTTTTACAAAAGAAAGCTGATCCTGTGAGTGTTATACATGAATTAAAACAATAATGGTAAACAAGTAAATTACTGCCAGAGACTCTTACAGAATATTAGCGAAGAGTTTCTTCATAGTTTTCTCTTCGTTTCGATAGATGGATCGTGCTTCTATTCCTAAAGCTACATTAATTCTTAGAATACGCAATAATGCTATACAAAACCCAAATGAAACCTATTAGAAACTACTCCATGATTTAAAAATTGGTGTTTGATGTGAAATTTTTGGAAGCCGGATCATCGGACCAATATTCTTTGAAGAGGCCGTTAATACCGACGTATATTTACGACTCTACGAAGAATTTACGCGTACCTTGACTCGCGTACCTTGTTTTACGCATAAAAACTTTCTTATGGATACTTAAAATAAGATGAAGTGACTTGCCAAGCTTCTGATTGGTCTCTCACGAATTCACCGAACTTCCACTAGCATAGAACTCTAAATAAGAACTTGTGGCCACTTCGATTTATAGACTTATCGCCGTGCGATTTGTACTTCTGGACATATATGAAATGTATAGTCTATACTATTAATCCACGGATGTTGAATGATTTGAAAGACAACATACGAAAGAAATTGCCACTATTCCAGTTGGAGAATTGCAGAAAGTTTTTCTGAACATGATTCATCGTGGTGAACTGTGAAATGATGGTGACCATTTTCAAATGTGATTTTAAAATTACAATGCAAAATTGTATACATTTTTTTTTAAAAGCACCATAATAAAAACTCTATAGATGTAAGTAATTTAATATTACTCTTTTCTTTTGATTTGAAATTTCTATACTACATAATTAAAATTTTGAAACTTTAATTTATATTACATTTACATTAAGCTAACATTGTCATTTGTGTGTCTAAATAAAAATTTTGGTGATAAAGTATATCCCTTTGAAAATTATTGTAATTTTTATTTCACATTTTCAGATCATATGCCTGTAACAAAAGCATTACAATCGGTTATCATTTGAACTTCCGAATATTGTATATTTTGGCATGTCAGTCCAAAATAAAAACAAAATTTGTTTTATGTTCTTTTAAATATAAGAATAGCCGTTTATATTTATTAAAATTTGAGTGTGTGTGTCTGTTTATGTATGTATGTATGTACGCGGTCGCGTTTATCTTTGGATGAGTGAGCATTATGACTGTATTTTTTTTTAATATTTGATATCGAACTAACTTAAAATTACTAGATTCAGTAACCAGCATTTTTATTTCCGAGGATTTGGTTTATTAAATTATTAAAATAAGTATAAGGAATGGAAATAAGTTATTGTTTTAAATGGGTTGGAATAATAACCATACTAATTGGATTTTAAAAAGCACCAAAAAATATTACAGTAAAAATAATTTTGTTAAAATAATAATACTGAAAAATGATTAAATAATTAAAAACAAAAAAAAATATTTCCCTCTTTAAGTAACCGGAATTGAATTATTACTTCTTTACTTTCTTGTACGAAATAAGAGCAAGTATTGTCATCACGAAAAATTTCGGTTTTCACATTTCAACGGAAATATCCATATCGACCATCCCTGAATCCATTTTTATTAGTTTGGGGTGACGTCTATACGTACGTACATACGTATATTATCTCGCATAACTAAAAACACAATTAGTGTCGTATGATCTTAAAATTTTGAATTTAGGATTGTTGTAACATCTACTTGTGTACCTGCCCTTTTGATTGCAATCGACTGAACCAAAAGTGTCCTAAAAAGCCCAAAATCCAAAGTCCTCATTGAGATCGATTCAAAGATATATCATCAGTGATAATGAACTTTTAAAAATGTGTATTTAATATTTATTATTACATATGAGTATATCTAATTTAATATATATTATTACATGTGTGTATACTGTATGTAATAGATTTGGTGAAGCATCTGATTATTTAATACTAATTGAAAATTATAATTTAGAATCGTATTATTTTAAATTTTCGTACAAGGAATTTATATGATGTCAAGTTGTTTTTGATTGACTTTCAGCCTTTAAAATTTTTTTAAAATAGTATGTAATCAAGTCAGGACAATTTTTAACCCAGGATAGAAAATTGAAACACACTTTAAAATGGGGTGGGGTTTTAGAATTTTAATGTTAATACCTTTAAAAACTGTAGATTATCCAATAATGAAGATAATTGCTTTTATTCAGATTTGAATACTAGGTCATAGATACAATATTATTTAGTGGTTAGGTTTCAATTAACCACACGTTTCAGGTATGGTCGGCCTGAATCTGTACAAGACTCATTCTCACTCACACGTCATGAACAGGGGTCATGGCTGCCCACCGGATCCGAAATTCCAGTAAGCTCCATGGAATATCTAGAGACTTCCGGAATATTAGTAAATCAAATAATAACTGTCACGGTGGAACAGTTTTAATGTACATTACCTTTATAGAGGGCAAGTCAATTTGATATTAAAAATCGTTTGTCTAAATAATTTCATTTTTTATTGCCTTATTTTTACCTTAACAAGTAGTAATTTCACTCAATTGAATGAATTTTTCTTTCATGTAATAAATTCCTTTTTAAACATATTATTAATATAAATATTAATTAACATGGTATAAAATATATACAGGTTAATATTTTAAAATAACGAACAGTTTGTTATCGAATTCAATATGTAAGTGTGTATAATGTGAACACCTTTTGTCTCGGACTTTGATTTCAGATTCAGATTAAGCGTCATTAGAGGATTAAAAAAATACTCGAATAACCGCGACCGGCTATCGGAATTACCTCAAAATGGCCGCCAAAATTAAAATTTTGTAATAATCGTTACTCAATAACGATGCAAGTTATAAGTTAATTTCAACGCATTGATATGAGGTTTATTGAAATTCATAAAATATATAAATATCAATTTTGATAATCAAGTATAATAGCCCAAAATGGCGTGAAACTAACGTTTTAATAATTATAAAAAATAATATATATATATATATATATATGCCATAAAACTACCAAAACATGAGGTAAATAAATTATCATACGTAGGACTTCAAAAGTGATTTATTAAAACCATAACACACTCATTTCTGCCACCTGTAAATTTTTAAAAAAGTCTTAAAACGTTTAAAATTGGAAAAATGAATAACTTTTTAGTTGTAACAGATACTGAAAAAGAACCAGAGTCTTATAAGATTATAAATTATCAATACCATAATATTTGGAATCAAACAATAGCAACCATATAAATTATACAGACATATACCTAATCTGAATTAAGTAAAAGTTATAGATAATAACTTCGTTAGAAATAAATTAATAATTGAAAATAACGGTAGTAATAATAATAAGAATGTTCGTTCGGAAAAATCTTACTAGACTTTTCATTGATAATTGGTTGAAATATTCTTTTTTACATAAAAAAAAAACTAAATAAAATAAAAAATAAGAAAAACAGTATGGATAAAAGTAATTTTTTATTTTATCTCGGGGAGGTAATTTTATAACATCAGGTTCTATACAGATTTATAGATATTTCAGTAATATCATTGCCAACTTTACTTCTATAATATAAAAACTATTATTTGGATTCGACTGAGTATATTGAAAATCGTAAGTATTATTATATCTATTAAAAGATATTAAAATTTATCTCGTTTCTTTGAATTAACATGTTTTATGGTTTTATCGGAACTTAAGCTGAAAAGATGTTGGTGATTATAAAAATACTTCATTGTATCATTTTAATATACGATAAGGCTAAATATTATGTTAGATATTGTAGTATTAAATACATTTTATGGTAGTATTAATTTAAAAAAAAAAAAAAAAATTGCTGGTTTTTAATTACATATATGTGAGCTAGGAAAGTATCCAACCGATTAAAATTTTAATTAATATTTCTTTTTTTATTGGACTTAAAAAATTCTATTTATAATAAGTATTTTACATCAGTTACTGGATTAAATACAAGCCAATAGTTTTAATGGTTATTCAATGATGATGTTTTTCAAAGTCGCTATTGTATAATACGCAGTATAATACATAAAAAAAATTATTACATATTTTCATAAATATTTTTTGACGTATTTGTAAAATTTTTTTTGTCATATCCGCTGGTTTTATCTTCCAAAAGATACGCCACTTAGATTTACATATGTTATCAGATTTAATAAAGGTACTTTATTAATATTAAATTTTTTTCGTTTTGACCACCTAAGTAAGGATCATTATGAATATCATTTAATTTCCTGTCCTTCCAATATTTAATCATTCTTTCTCTATGATTCTTTCTTTTTTTCTATTGCCCATTCTAGACTTTTTAAGATGTTCTTTTCCTCTGGAAAAAATAACTTCTGAAATCAACGTTCTGAAAAGGGATCTTTCCAGCATATGTTCTTTTGATATTTTAACAGTTTAAGATCCTTTTTGAAACCATTTAGTCTTAGTTTTCCATTTTCAGAAAATTTAAGTACTTAGTTTGTTAATTAACTGTTTTCCATTTTATTATAGATGTTTATAAAATGTTAATCTTCTTTTCCTTAAAGGATGATCTATTCTCTCCCAGTTTTTGTAAAAATCTTCGTATTTTTCAACTTTATTTCTTTAATTATGGACAAAAATAATCCAACATTGCATAACATCGACATAATACTGAAAACGTTTCATAAATAAACCTAACGATCATTCCAAAATACTCATAAAGTCATCAACTCTCTTCCAGTTTCTGTAAACATTTTCTTCTTTTTTTTTAGTTTATTAATTCCTTTCTCTAGAATCTAAAGCTGCAGGTAAAATTACTGTCTTAAAGTGTCTATATGTAGCCCCTCCTTTTGTATAAAATAGATGTATCAGCGCTTCGTTCCTTTGGTCTGGTATTTTCTCTGTAAACTAGATTTCTTTAAATGTAGTTTATAGTTTTCCACCTATTAATATTTAATTATTATTTTTAGTTTTTTATGCGGGATTGCTTTAAAAAATATAATCTCTTTGAGCAGTAAGAAACAATTTTATTTTCAGAAAAAAAAATAACTTGCTTTAAAACAGTAACAAGATATCAGAAACATTTACTACTATTTTTAACCTTTTATTGCTTTTTAAATCAACTTTATCTTCGCTTTTAATTACGTCTTGTTCATATTCTCGTTTATAAGTCTCGTTTAGCTTTCTCGATTAGATTTTTTGTTGTAAATTAGTGCTCTTAAATGATAAACTTTTTCCATTTTTTTGTATTCTTGCTTTTATGTTTTCTACTTTTAGAACATTGGGAATGATACTTCTCCAAGGTACTTCTTTTAATCTTTTTATTATGTGATATTTTAATTACGTTGACTGATTTTTTTATGTTTTGAAATCCATTTTTTTTTGTATAGTATTAGGTTTTATTTTACTTGCACATTTTACTGATTATTCTAGTTTAGTTTTTCTTTCTTCTCAGTTGTTTGCAAACATTTCTATATCATTCACAAAGAATGACAGAGATTCACAAAATCGACAGAGATTTACGTTTAGTAACCGAATTTTATACAATAATAGATATTTAACTCGTTAAGCTTCTTGATCCATTCTCTTATTATCTTTCCAAAGAACAATTAAACAGTATTTGGGTGAGATCATCTCTCTGTTGTACACTAGCTTTAATTTTAAAAGTATCAGAAACTGTTCCTAGAAATTTTACTTTAGAAAAGGTTTTTATTAACGTTTCTTTAATAGTATTTATTGGTTTTTGATTTACTTTAAATTCTTGGAGAACTAGAAAAAATTATTTTTTATGAATTGAATCACAGGCTTTTTTAAAGTCAATAAAAATTGCTACTAAATTTGCTTTTTACTTTTATAATGCTCCAGAATTTTTTGACTGAAAATTTCTTCAGAACAGCTGCTTTCCGGTCGAAAACCAGTCTGATATTCTCCTAATTAATTTTCAAGGATTGGTTGAATTCTGTTTCCACAGCATTTTGTTTAAAATTTCAAAAGGGAAATCCCTCTATAGTTATCAAATCTGTCTCATAAAGTAGATATATCAAGGTTTTGCTCTATACGTCTGGTATTTTTTCTATAAACTAGATTTTTTTTTAAATGGATCTATCCATTTTTTTTTATATAATTTTCCATCTATTAATATTTAATTGTTGTTTTTATTTTTAATGCGGGAATGCTTAAAAAAATATTATCTTTTTGAGCAGAAACAAATTTATTTTCGGAAAAAAATAACTAGCTTTAAAACAATAACAAGATATCAGAAATATTTACTACTATTTTTAATCTTTATTGTTTTTTAAATCAACTTCTTCGCTTTAAGTTAAATCTTGTTTATTATTCTTTTTATCTTATAAATCCATAATATATTTCACTTATTGTGCCATAAAATTATATAGCTTAGTAAACTGAGATCTTAACTGATGCACGTATGCACACTAAACTAATATAAAACTAAATTAATTTTATTTTATTTTTGATCTACTTCATACATTTATATTATTATATAATGAGAGGTTAGCCACAATGAACAATAGATACGAACACCAGATAATTAAGATCTTACTGTTGTCCAAAATTATTG
Source organism: Zanna intricata (assembly GCA_010016005.3). NCBI lineage: Eukaryota > Metazoa > Arthropoda > Insecta > Hemiptera > Fulgoridae > Zanna > Zanna intricata. The sequence goes on from JAAAKQ030110189.1 coordinate 22,731, forward strand.
TTTTAAACCATATTTATAATCTGATAATATTATTATTTTTCACCATATATAGTAGCTGGACATTTCTCTGTTACTACAATTTTAATTAAAAAGCTTATTTTTTTAAATTTTTACTAGGATAATAATTAACAAATGCAATCAATCTGATTTAAAATTATAAATAATATTTTTGCAAATATCATATTTTTAGTTTAAATTAAATTAGCTTTTATCTAATAGTTACTAAGTTGATATCAAAAATGTAAAAGGAGTTAAATGTCATGATCGTACTGAAGTTTTTAACTGTAAGTATTATTACTAGGTTTAATAGATTTTAAAATTTTATAATTTATTTACAATTTCTAAAATTCATTTATAATGAAACGAAATATAACTGCTTTTTTTGCTGGTGCGTCGTTAATTTATATTATTCACTTAAGTTAAATTGAAAATTGCAAATTATATTTATTATGTAGATGATTTTTTTCATTACTCTAAGAAGATAATTTTTTGTCGTTTTTATTTCTTTAATATCATTGATAAATGTGATAATGAATAACAGTTTCAATTTACATCTCAGCCAGATAATCAGAAATTTCAGCGCTAATTCTAAATTTAATTTTCATTGCGTTAATCTGATTTTGAAGTGTTCTTTGTGTCATTGAGGAAGTTTATAAAGATATAAATATATATATTTTTGAATAGAAATTCAAGTCCTTTTCATAAATAAATAACGTATTTGTTGAACAAATATTTCGTGTAAGCACTAACACTTATTTAATTTCCTTTAGTTTTTACAAAAAAAATAAATAAGTGGTATAAACAAGTACTTGTTAGAGGTCAGTTAATGGTCAAAGTAAATCTATGTAGGGTAATATATCGTAGGCGACACTTGGCAACTTCTAATTTGTCTTTAACGAACCTCTGAATAGCTGCAGAAGAAGCGTCTTAAGACCAACCTTTTATGTCAAAACACTCCACATGTCAAACACACAAGAATATCATTAGTAATGTGTCTTTCATCTCTTTTTAAACCCGGCCTATCTTGTTAAAAGTCGACTTCAATAGAAGTCAACATTCCACCTAACCACCTGGTTTTTGTTTAAAATGATTGACACGCTAGTAAAACTAAAACCTACTTCATAGAATGTACCTAACCTATGATTCCATTTCATACATGCTTATCTTCACCTTGTCCTGACTGACCAAACCTGCCCTTTTATTTACACGTGGACGCCCATCATGAAGAAAAAATTATGTATAAAATAAAATTAGAAAAGAAACACGTAGGGATATAATATATAATTAATTTGTCAGAAATAATAACTTCAAATATTTTAATGTTGAAATGTTATGAGGTTTATTCTCTTTTGTTATTATTACTTTCGATAACATATAATTCGTTGTATTTGGAAAAATAAACAATTTTCCACATTTCTTCATTTCTTAAATGGTTCAGTTTATTGAACATTAATAATCATTTATCACAATACTGATTTCACTGTCATTCGTCGTTATAGCACAAGGGATCAGCGCTTTGTTTTCTAGTACAGAAGGTTAATATTGTTAGGTCAGACAGGACCAATTATATTTTAGCGCATTGACGCCTTGATACTTACTCCCATTTAACATTTTCTTTGGTAGATTTCTAATTAACACCTTCTGTCGTTGTGATTCCCAGTACACTCACGTCACGATAAAGGGTATAGCTACATAAATGATCCTATACTCAACAATACTAAATTAGTTGTCCGAACTAGATAAATATTATATAAGTCAATCAACTCAACTTCAGTGTCTTACAACAGTTTGATATCCAATTAAAATGAAAGGCGTTTCAAATGCCCATTATGTATGAAACTTTTTGCTTACGAATGTAAAATAAAATTTATTCAAGGATAATAATATATTGCCTTCTACTAACCAACTAATTTTTTATGTAAATATAAATTAAAAAAAAAAATCAACAAATGAAATATACTTCGTGTCCTTTGTTTGTATTCGAATTCAAGATTTTACTTTGAAATTTTGTATTCATAACTTTGCTTTTACAATGGTTTTTGTAATCTTGTTAATCATATCTATAAATGTAAAAAAATTTTCTCGCAAACCTAAAGATATACTTTTACTGGTTTTATAAGTAACATTGCACTTTATTCGAACTATCAAGTTGAAGAAAATATCACTTATCTACAACAAACATTGAATTATTTCATGTAATTTTTTTAATATTAATGTAATTTAATTTAATTAATGTTAATGTTATTTTATAAGAATCAAAATTTAAAATTAGTATCTTGAAAGAGAAATAATTTTTCATGCATCATTTTCTATTTTTTTAGGGTCTTGAATGATATAAACCGTCTTTTATTAAATTATTTGTGGTACATTTCGGAAATAACAACAAAAATTGTTATTTAAAATTATCGACTGAAGAACAAAAGGTCGCATCCTTTTGTTCTGCCTCGACTTTTGGTATTTCATTTGTATGTTAGTAAAGCAGGTACTGTACGACCAAATGTGTTATCCGTGTTTTATTGAATACTGCACCAAGTTTTCTTGTTATGAGGAATAATGCGTTAAAGATTTTTTTTTTTGTTGATATTGTCTGTTTTTAAAAAGTGGCGCTACCTTTCTTAAATATTTTTGATGAAGTGCTGTGAAGGAAGAGTAAGATCCATCGCCAAGTCATCTCTGTGACGGTGAACACGTACTCTCCCCTCTGCTACTAATACGAGCAACTACAGGCGTCATACATAATTTTCCTTCATCATTCAGTGGCTACGCGTAAGATACCAATTTTGTTATGTTCGCTTTATTTTTAAGTCTAAATATTTTTCTTGATACGTTTTGCTTACGTACAGCATTATGCTTATCAGGGAATAATAATAATCATACGTTTATTTATAAACGTAGAATAATGTAAACACAAAAATTTATTTTCATTTGCAGTACTTCTAATCCAAGGAAAATTGGAGGTGGTGCTGATCAAAAAGAATAATAAAATAAAGATTGCAGAAAGAACAATCTACAAACAAAAATGAAAATGAAATTTGCAACTAACCTTGATTATTATAAATAATTATTAGAAGCTTGTCATAATTTCCCTTAGTAATTTAATTCTTTTACCTTAATTCAAATCTATGCCATGGTTTTTTTGCAGGAATTACATAATGTACACCAGTTTTTGCCATTCAAATAATATTTCATTTCACACACATATTTAATAATCTTTTTATAAAGTGTTTCCTTCTTAATTCCCCTGGAATAAGGCTCATAGCGATAAAATACGGAAAATTCTTCTCTTCATCTTTGTTACAGATTGAACATCTTCTGGAACCAGCATCATATGAAAATTTATGTAAAAAATGAATTACTTCTAGCATGGCATCTTTATGAAGTAACTGACTGAAGTCGCACTTTCATTACTGTCACTTACATTACTTTCATTATAATGTTTGAAGTCCTCTATATTCTTTAAATCTTTATGTAATGCAAAACTCTTACCAAATCTTGCTTGTTCTATATCAGAAGACACCTCATTCTGTTTATTAATGAATGATATTGTCTGGATTTCATACTATTTGAAAGAATATCATACATAAGTAAAACAATTTTCACACCAAAGAACCCTAATAAGTATATCGAAAAAATTCTTAGTCTTTTTAGACAAACATTTACATTACATTTAATAAAAACTCTTTATCCGTATTACTACTACCAAATTCTTTCTTAAAATGGTTTCAATAAACTTACTTAATGTTATTTTCCCGTCAGATATCCATATTAGAAAAAAAAATTAAATTACAAAAAAGGTTTATATTAAAAAAAAAAATTAAAAATTGAGGAAGTGGTGGAAATACCTTTTTCTTAGTTATCAGTCAGATATGTCAGGCGTAGCTTTTGAACAGCTTTTACAGTAAGACTATTGCTAGTTTATCCTTCTAATATAAAAAAAAAATTAATCAAAAACTCCTTTTTATAATTCCTGTTAATCGTGTAAAATTTTGTTATAAATTTCAATTTATTAAATTCAGTTCAAATTAAAGTTCAAAATTAAATAAAATCAAATTCAGTTCTAGGTTATCCTTCTAATAGAGAAAAAATTAACCATCAAAAACTCCTTTATATAACTCCTTTTAATTTTGTAAAACCGATTTTGTTGTAAATCTCAATTTATTAAATTCAGTACAAAATTAAAATTTTCTATTTTTCATACAATTATTATTTTAAATATTTAAAGTTAATAAAACCTAAAAAAAAAAAAATATATTAATTTGGGTTTTTAACCGACATCAAAAATAAGAGGTTTACATCAATTTGACCAGTATTATTATTTTTGTACAGGCATAACTATTCCCTTGGTGAAAAGTTATGCCTTTATCCATGTGAAATTCGGATGAAAGTTTGGTATGTAGAACGTATTTATTGCTTTTCGGAAAGCTTCTGCATTGAATATATGTCTTAGATTTTTCAAGACTTGACGCATTCTTTGTAAAAAAAAGTAAGCCGTTCATCGGACCTTTTTTCGAAATTTTTCACATTGACGCCCTCTTTTAATAATTAATCGATATGAACGTTCTACCTGTTAAAAGTACCTTTATGAGTCTACGAAAAACAGCAAGTTCTTTCTTTTAAAGTAATTTTAAGAACGCTTATAGATTAAACACACCGAAATTTCCAGTCCAGATTAGTTTCTTTCGACATCTTATATTTCATGTATTCCCGAATTTTAGACAGCCTCTTAATCTATGATAACAGTCTCTTGACTCCGAATCTACGCATTCTTTCCCTCAAATCTTAACGTCGGTTAGCCTTTGTTTATTCAAAAGAAAATTTTCCTTTTTATTATCGGTGTCAGCCCATATTTTCGATTCTAAAAAGTTAAAAACTAAAAAAAAAATATAATAATAATTAAAATATTTTTGAAAAAAAGTTGAATTGCAAAAAAAAATAAAAGATAAAAAATATTTTACTCAAAAGGAAATAATAATAAATAATAACTTATCTACTATGCCATCAATGCAAACTATGAAACTTTTTTTTTAAGTGCTTCTGACCCCTCTAGAGGAAGACATCCCACAATCCCGGTCGCTACTCCACCCCTTCGTTTCTGATGGACTTTTTTTAGGTAGTCTTTTAGACTCTCTAAACTTGATAACATAACACATTCATCAATTTAGCCTCTATCTGGATGACAGCGATATAGATTTCTGACCTATCAGTGTATTTTTTGATGTTGTAGTCAAATTAAAAAAAAAAAAAAAAAAATGAAATTTTAATTCTAATAAATTTTGTAATCACCACACTCGTTATTTATTTTCAATTATCGCCGACTTCAAAAAATAAGTTTCAAGATTGTATATTGGGCTTAGCGAAAAAAATTATGTTTTCCTTTTAAATGAAATATTTTTTATTTTTTTATGGTTTTGACGTAGATTCATTTTTTTTCAACGTTTTTTTTAATCTATATATAAAAAACATGTTCTTTGAATTTTATTTGTACAGTTTATAAAAAT
>JAAAKQ030110190.1:0-14096 GCA_010016005.3 Zanna intricata
TGTGGCGACCGGAATCGTCACTTGGTGGGTGTCTTCCCCTACGGGGGTTGGGATGCACACTAAAAAACCGAAATCTCAATTACTATTTTCAATGAAACTGCACTTTTAAAAACTTAAATAAAGGTACCAGACACATGTTTTGCATTTGAAATTTAACTGACTTCTAAAATTCCTTATGCATCTTTTATACTGCTAAGAGCATAACAGACGTTATACTGTTAAAAGACGTATAATTTGCATGTTTGAAAATGATGCTATTACAGTGAAATTGTGAAAACAGACCAAATTACAAGGAGCATGTACACATCAAACTGGAACCTGTATACTGTGCATGTGTATACTTCATATATGCATGTTCATACCAGTCGCTATCATTGCAGTTAAATAGATAATAACAGGGGATCACAAAATATTCATATATATATATATATTTACTTTTAGGTGTCCTGGAGCTAAATAGGCTGAGAAGGGTGAGCATCACTGCCTAAGAGTATAATATGTGGGAAAGTGTGCTAATCAGATCAATGTTTGCATGTCGAGGGTCTTTCCAGATGTTGTCATTTAATGACCACTAATTATTTAACAATAAACATCATTTTAGATTTGAAAAATTTCAAAAAGATGCATACTGTTGGGCTTTTGTTTGATATCTCCAGATTGGATGGACTGATATGAATAAAATTTTACTAATACATTTTTTACATAATTTAATATACGATAATTAACTGAGATTCTGATGGTGTTTGGTCTTAAATCCCTGTAAAGTTGTGGGAGTAATACAAAATGTTTTTCTTCTTTGTCATTTCTGGATTTAAAATACATTCTTGTAAAAATTATTCACTTGGCACTTTGTCACTTTAGTTATGTAATTTAATTCAGGAGTAGAGGAAAATAAATTAGATTGTTTCTCTTTTTTTGTCTGATTGACAGTTAATGTTTTGATTGATATCTTAAACTGGATTAATAAACTTTTATCAATAAATTTGGAATATAAATTATTAAAGCAATTTTATTTTGGTTACAAACTGATTAAGGAACTAGGGAAGTAGAGTCACTGTGGTCCTGTACCTCAAAACTTTACTCAAAGAATCCAATGTCTCCTAGGATATTTATGCACTTTGATTTGTTTGGTGCTGCATTACATCGCACCCTAAATTACAAGGATGAAGTAAAAACTTTTCTCATTTTTTCATTTATCGTAAAAATTCCTTAATTACTGACTTAAACAGACTTTTCTCATTTATTTTTTTAATAGATTAAAGGGATAGAGCCTATCCTTAAATTAAAGCCTATACTTAAAAATGAATTAAATATCTGAATAATGGTTTTCATACAATTTTGAAAGTTTGCAAAGTGAATCGATTGTGAAAAATAAAATCATTACAAAGTTTTTTAATCCAAAAACAAAGAAATGGGAAAAACACACTCATTGTTAATTGTGTACTTCAATAACTGTTTGTAATACATATTTTAAATTTATATATTTATACATATTTTAAAATTGTGTGATTCAGGTGTAAATTTTAACATTAGTGAAATTTTTGAGTCTAACAACAACCAGGGTGGGTAACTTATATACAGAATTAATTGTGTACAATGATAAGGATTATCATTAATTCTGTATTATGTATATAAAAGAACTAAATGATGGTTTACCACATTGATGGTTTATAAATACAAAGATGAAGTTTTCTATAGTTAATATGAAACTTGAAATGGAAAATTTTTGATTATGCAAGAAAAAATACATATTTATTTATATAAAATATTGAGATTTAAATAAAATTATTTACATATTGGTATTTTTCACAATGTTTAAACTGAATTTCTTTGTAATGTATAGATTAAAAACTAGAAATACAACATATACTTGTACCTAATGATAAAAATATAAACAAAAGCAGTTAGCTTTTCTTCTTCTAGAAAAAAAGGTTTATGATAAACACTTTTTTATGACAAAATTTTTTATAATAATTTTTATAAAAAATGGTTTGAATTTGAATCACTTGTATTCCAATATTTCAAGTTTTTTTTAATGGAAAGATTGGAAGAGATGGGATCTTACTGAAAGAAAGAAAGTTTATTTATATGTTTTTATAATTTTCAATCACCAAGAATTAATTGTTTAATTTCTTCTTTTTCTTCTTCTTATAATTTATTTATTAATTTTTCTGAAAGTAAAATATTTTGAAAAATAACAGTACAATATCTCCAATTTTAACTGTTGATGATTCAGAGAATTTAAGAGTAGAAGTACAGTCAGAGGCGAAATATTAAACATTAAAATATTTAATATTTCAGGTTTTGTTTATTGAATCAATGAGAGTTAAAAATCCTTTTCAGGCTTAAAAAGAGTGAACCACCTTTTCTTATACGATTTAAATTTTTGTAAATGTAGAACATTTTGAAAAAAAATCGACTAAATCAATATTTCAGTTTTTGTTAGTTTAAGAGACTTGGAAAAATAGTTTATGAGAGCTATGGTGACTTGATCCTCTTACTCTGCTGCATGTTTGTATTTTTATTTAGGAGTAATTCTATAAAATACTTTTTAAAATGAAGAGTGCCACCATATTTCAATTTTTATCAGCGGTAAATTAGTAGTTAGAAAGAAACTAACTCCTGGGTCACAGGAGTTTCAAACCTCTTGATGGTATACCTCTGACCCAATAAAATCAGATTGGGTGTTTGGTTTATCCATGGTAAAGAATTTTTTCAAAATCTGATTTTATTTTTCATACAGATAGGGTTAAGTCACGACTGTATAAATCAGATGATTTCGAAGTCGACAGTTCTAAAGTTCAAATACAGTAAATACAGTTGTATACAGTAGTATATAGTAAAGGTAGTTACTTTTATACGGATTTGAACACTAGATCGTGGATATCGGTCTTCTTTGGTGGTTGGGTTTTCAATAACTTCACTTCTTAGGAGTAGTCGACCCGAGATTGTACAAGACTTACACTTCATTCACATTCATACAAATCATCCTCATTCATCCTCTGAAGTAATACCTTACAGTAGTTCCGGAGGCTAAACAGAAAAAAATAAAGCCTATGAGAATCAGGAAGGGAAAACTAAAAAACAGTCAAGGAATATTTCTTATCAAGTAAAGCAGATTTCACTGCATGAAAAAAAAACATGTATTTAATCTCCATGTTTAGATGATTATTACTTTCTTGTATGAAATAAAGGAAGTATTGTGATCACAAAAATTTCGGTTTTCAGATTTCAACGGAAATATCCATTTTGACCCTCCCTGAATCCATTTTGACTAGTTTCGGCGTGGCGGCTGTACGTACGCATGTACATATGTATCACGCGTAACTCAAAATCATTAGCCCCAGGATGTTGAAATTTTGGATTTAGGACTGTTTTAATATCTAGTTTTGAACATCCCCTTTTGGCTACAATCCACTGAACCAAAAGTGTCCAAAAAAGTCAAAATTCCAAAACAATTTGGATTTTGGGCTTTTTCTTTACTGTATTGAGAGTTTTCAACGATATGTTATACTTATTTTCATTGGTTCCAGGGGGGGTTATAGTCAAACGAAACTTTAATTAATGAAACATCTGTATCTTAATAATGGTTTAGCACATCGGTTCGAATCAGACTTCATCAACATTTATTTTGAACTTTTTTTTAATTGAAATATATTAATAATATATTAATAATTATTAACTTTCGATTAAAAAAAAAAGATAAATAATAATTCAATAATTGCAATAAAAATTATAAAAAAAATTTCAGAAATAATTATGAAATAAAATTGTATGTATTTTTCATTAAAAAAAAAGTGTATATGTAATTTAATAGGCGTACAAGGAAGTCTTGTGATGTCCACATTAGATTTTTATCTATGTTTTAACAAATTGTATTCTATAAACCTACATTTAACAATTATAAGATTTCAGTGACAAATCGATTTTTTCCTGCATTGGAAGATTTCATTAAATACTCCCTTTTCTCAAATAGTCTACATTATTTTTTAAAGAGCTTTTCTCTACAAGTGATTAAAATCATTATGTTCCATTCATCAAGTATTTCAATAAAAAATGAAACATTTTACAGTTAAGATAAAAGAATTTTTTAAGATTTAATTTTTAAATGCATTATTGTGTAAAACCTCTTATTCTAAGGGGATTTATTGTTAAAGCCTTTTCAAGTCACTTAAGATTTTACGTTCGTCATGTACAGTAATAAAAATCTTTTCAGTCCTGATTTTATGAAAATTCTTTATCTTAAGAATAAACTTTAAATACAGTTAAAGGGATTCTCTGAATTGATAAATATGTATTTTTGAAAATTACAAAAGGAAAAACCTTTTGGAGAGAAAATGCAGAGAGGAGTTAATGTTCATCATCAGAGCCATTCATAGCTATAATACCCCTAAAGCAATTCTTTTGTTAGTTCTTTCATTAATTTCAATTCAAAATGATTTGATGAATATTTTACAAAAAGAAAAAAAAAATCAAATCGAACAGGACATTTGACAAGTAAAATCAGTAATTCAATGAATAATAATATTTTACCTTATGTTTTCTTTTCGCTAATAATCATGAAATGAAATTACCATAAAACTAGACTAGATTTTCTAGGTTGGGAAGACATCTTTTTAATATTACATGCATTATATGCGAGTATTTGCGCATAAACTGAAAGGCTGATTTGGTCTTGTAATGCAGACATCGACTGTAATATTAAACGTAGGGCTTGCTAGATCATGTTTATGTTTATTCTAAACTCAGATGCACGTACTGCCTATTAAAAGGTAGATATAATTTTAGAAGAAAAGGTATCAATGAATCAGTGTAAAACTGCGTTAACCTGAAATAACGGATGTGAATAGCTCATTTCAGTTGAGAATGAATAAATTGATGCAAGAAATTCCGTAAAAATTACCCTGAAAGAAAAATGTAACAAGCTAACTAATAATTTATATTAATCAACATAGAAAATGACAAAAAATAAATAAAAACGAATAAGTTGTGGTAACTTATTACCTATTTTACTAATGTAATCTGTAATATGAATGAAAACACTGTCACAATGAATTGCAAAATTATTAAAGATGACAAATACAAGTCAAAAAGGCGAAGTTCATATTCGTGGACTATAGCACTATTGTTTAGTTTAGTTATACTCGGAGATGGAGTTATAACCACAGTACAGTCAGGGCTTAGTCCAACTGAACAAAGTTATATGCTTGTCAATCCTTTTTAAACAAGAAATGTTGTCCGTTTATGTAGTTTCCTTTTTTTTTGAACCTATAATTTCTTTCTAATTACGGTAATAACAAAAATATTAAATTACATTATTCATTTCTTTTTTTCTTTGGCGGTTGAATTTAAGAACCACTAACCTCTGCTACGTATCCGATTTTTCTAATGTCAATTACATAGATCAGTTTAAGCTTAGTATTCTACAAAAACGTTCGCTTTAATAAGAGGCATCAATAAATCCACATTTTCTTTGTCTATAAACTTATTAACGTTAAAACCGAGGCGACGCGCTTGACTACGAAGAGGTTTTCCGCGTAGACTTGACATCTTAACATAACTACTTTTAAGTAACAACTTGCAATTTCCAATATAAAAAACAGAGTATTTTTTTTTATAATAAGTAAATAAGTAATAACATGTCTGCAAATTACATAATGCTTACAACTACAACCATATTTTAAATTTTTAACCCATAATTACATGACTTAAGCGTCTCTTTCGTCGTAATGTCTTACTTAAACCAAAATAATTAAAAGAAATAAAAAAATGAAATCTTCATTTACTTTATCGTGCTTGTCTTTTAAAGAAGATTATTACAAAATAACAGGGAAAAGATAAAATTCATTATTTACACATAATTAAGCCACACTTAAGCAAAAGAAAAATTGATGTTTTATTATTAAAAATTAAAATTAAAATGACATCAGATGATTCATTAATATGAAATTAACATAAATAAAGCTTAAAGTACCACTGGAACGTGACTACATTGGAGTAGTTTGTAAACTCTCCGAATTTGCTGTTCGCCTTGTCCACTAGTATTTTACATTTAAATTTTTAAAATTATTCTTTTTACTACATTATCATCAGATCAAATTTAATTGAAGTATAAATAAAAATACAGATAAATTACAACAAACTCAGTGAAATTTTCCTCTTTGCTATCAATTTGTAATAAATTCCCTTTACTTCAGCAAATTTCCTTCCAAATTATGTATCATTTCGTATTATTAATTTTAATAATTATACTTATCTTCAATTCTGAAAATAACCAGCAAGAGTTCATAAAAAAAATATATTAAGATATACAATGAACAGAATTGTATTAATTTCTGTATGTATTATTTATAGAATTTTTTTAAAGGCAGTACGAAAATAAGAATAATAAAATTTGTATTCAATAAGCTATGATCTATGATTAATCCAGCTCCCTTTATTTTGATATCACTTTATTAAGATTTATTTATAGTATTTATAATTATAATGAAAATTATTCTTTGAATTCGTGTAACTTTTATAATATAATATAAACCATATTATTCAACTAATTTTCTGTATTTTCGTTTCTTTCTTTCTTTGTGTATCACTAATTATCATATTTCTCACATTATCGTTTTACAGCTGAAATCCTTTAAAATGCTCCACTCAATTAATTTATTTTGTATCCCAGTTCCGAATTCCAGTTCAATGAAAGCTTAAACGCACAATTAGTTACCAAAATAGTAATTATCATTCACTAAAATCCGTATTGAGATCGTAGCTATATGAAATAACTAAATTCAACAAGCTGAAAAGAGTGACATAAAATAAATTAATTTTTTCCTTCCTAAGGTTGGTTTACAATACCTATGTTTTGTAACAATGTTATTTTCATAAACTATGTTATGCAAAATTCTGACTATATGGAAATGAAAATGAAAGTATTGAGCGCGGCCTTCACTACAAGAACGGAAGGATTACCGTGATTTGATGGTCGACCTGAAAAAAAAATGATATTAACGTTTTACAATGAAAATTCGCTGTGTTCGTAATTTTAAAAACTTTTTAAGAATCGATACTTCTGATTTTGAATTGTTAATGAAAATGATTCACCAAAAATAAAATAATAATATATAAAAAAGAAAAAAAAAATTATAAATGATAAGTGTAGAGGGAATTTGTTTTCATATTTCTCATCTGATTAATTTCTTGCTAATTTTCATCCGTTCAGACAATGGTTAGTGAGAATGGAGTTGAATATTTTCATCTTTGATAAAAATATTATGTCCTAACAACGTTTATTTTAAATTTTCTGTACCAGGTCCGTTCCTACATTCTTTAACTTCTCTTTGAAAATTGCCAATCAGACATCGCATCTTCTTTTCAACTTTAGCGTTATTTATTCCCAGTTCTTTACCGATTTCACTCAATGCGTTTTTTGTTTTTTATTCTTGAATTTATATTCCCAACAGAGACAGAGTTTCTCTAAACAATTCTATTTAATTTGACCACGTCACCATCGTGCCATTAGATTCAGTATTCCATACATTCAGATACGTCACGTCAGTATAATATTCACAGATTCCATCACAATTTCACTGAAAAATATATGTAAGTAAACAATACGGGAAAATATTTTTCACGAAAACGACGGAATTTAATGACAGCTAGAGGATGAATGAATGCGATGAGCGATGATAATATAAATAAAAATGTTTTGAGGTATCCTCCAAAATTGCCATTAGAAAATGTTTGCAATATGTTTGATCTTTATAAACAATTTATGAATAACAAGATTTTTGCTATAAACAAGACAAATATTCCAACATTTTATAATAACATGAGTTGATTTTAGTTATTATAGCATGCACTGTTAATGAATATGGACGTATCTTCTCCGCCCAGGAAACTATTGAGCGGGAAAAATATTATTTGAGCTTTTTTCTTGAAGAATATGTTTTTCATGCATCATGTAATATTTCTTTTATGTTTGTTAGGAAAATTGATTTCCGCATTTGGTTTTTTTGTTTTTTCTTTCGATGAGTTACGAAGGAATACCAATTACGTACGCCCGATGGGGTCATCATGGAGTGTGTCGGGCTCTGAACCAAGGACGATAATCATCCCCAGCTCAGCAGGCTAAGCAGGTTCCGCCGAGATGTTAAAAATCAATGCGTATAATGACCTGCCCCTGGAATATTGGTGATTTATTGTTATATTTTATTATATTTGTATACTGCACGTAACGACAGAAGAGAACTATAGTATACTTCATGCCTTGGTATCATTGAGTAGAATCCCTTAAATGCGAAATAATAGATGACTTCTTTTGTATCATAATTTTTCTGTACATTAAAATGGGTTAGATTAAGTGATTTTATATATATATTATTATTTTTATTTTTTCTGTTTAATCACTCTGTACAGACATATACCAAGAAGTGACATCTGCAACATGATATAAAGGGATACCCCTACGGGGGATATGTAACATCTCACGGAGACATAATGTATACTAGTGAACGGATGGGACACATAAGCTCTGCATCCTATAGTGTAGGTTAGATTACAAATAAAATTTTAAAAAAAGTTTAAAAAATACATGAAAGGCGTAAAAAACATTGTGTACGCTTGGGAGCGAATCGTAGCGATGTTTAGGGCCAGGAAGGCAGCCCGATTGCTAACGATGCTCTGCTCCGGGGGCTTAGCAAGAGAATTCCTGGATCGGGGTACTTTCGAGGACACATGGGGGTCCCTCAATGGGATCAGAGAGTCGTGCATGGGGAGGGCTAAGTGTGTGTAACGCACACTTGACTCTCGGTAGGGCTAGATGATAGGGCTGGGAAGGGTAGTTCCCTTGTGAAGGGACTCTTTGGCACTCCAGAAGCGGGGAGTCGGAGTGTCTCGGTGAAGCAATGTAGACCCCGATGGGATCCTACAAGGATCCAAGATAGGTAGTGGTAGGTTAATCTGCTGCCACGGCACTGCGCAGCGGCTAAATACATACCTAATGGTGGTACCAATTGCTGCGTGGGTGTTTAAAAAAAAAAAAAAAAAACATGCAATGTTAATCGTAGCATAACACTTAGTAACATGTTACGCTACGAGGGTCTTCTATAATTAAACAGAAAAATGACAATGACGGAAAAAGTATTTAATAGTATAAATTATACTGACTGATGTTCAAGATGGTACCCCTGAAAGTATCAGCTATTCGAAAAGAATGTACATTATTATAACCTATTTTTTTTTTTTGCAAAATATGGGCTCCGTTTGAGGCATCTACCGCGGGAGAACAGCTTGCTTTAAGATTTATTTTTTATGAAATGGTAAAACCGGCCAAAATTCACTCGCGTATGTTAAAATAGTATGGTAAAAACTGTATTATCATTAAAATATATTATAAAAATTGGAAATTTTGAATGACGCTCTTCAAATTGTAGAAATTTTAAGTGCGAGTATCGGAACTGACCATTTAATTAATAATGATAAGCTGAATTACTTCAAATCTTATTCAAAGGGAGTTCCAAGACAATCGACTCAAAATCACAGAATTCCGAATTCAAAGGTATTTAACGGAAGGTAATACTTGTTTAGTTTGCATAGATAATAATCATTTTGGAGTAATCACTTTGAGCTGGGATCCAACTTAAGCATTAACTTGAACTTCAGAGAATGGAATTGAATCATTTTTGCTCGCTAGAAAAAATTCAAAATAAAATTTCAAAATCTATGCGTCAACCGGTAAAGCGTTGGTAATGTTGTTTTGGGACTATAAAAACCCGATTTATTGCTGTTTGAAAGAATAACGAACGATCAACAGTGAGTCATTTTATGACTATTGGCAAGAAAATAAAGGTATTCCTGCAATAAAAAGGAAATGATCTTGATTCTCTGTCAAAAGGTATTCTTCTGTATGATAACGGCCACAAAACTTTCGAAAGATTATGTTAAACTGTAGGGTTAGTTGAATTGTCATTGGATAAATAAGCCAACCTCCGTGGCGTAAGTGGTAGTGTCTCGGCCTAAAAAAAAAATAAATAATAATTTTTTTAGCAACTTGCCTCTTTAATTTTTGAGCGACTCTCGTACCGAATGTAATGTACTTTAAGAGTCATTCAATTATAATATTGCCACCTACCATCTCGAACTGAACCTGACTGAAGATCTGGTCAATAATGAAATGTCATGATGAAGTGCAACTTCTATGAGAGAAATTTTGAAAGCATGATCCTTATAAAATTGGAAATTGATGTATGAACTAGTTAAAATGATGGGAAAACATTTCGGAAACAGAAGTAAATAGTGAAGACAGTTTTATTGATAATACCGCAACAAATGATGATGATAATGAAGATATTCTGTGAACGGTGAGCAAATTAATCAAGACTTGCTACGAATTAATAATGGATTATTTACACTGGTTAACAATTAAACAGATAGTAGGATAGAATTATCAATGTTGTGTCGGAGTCAAATTCGCTCTGATGGGAAAAATAATACAGCAAGTCTTCATTCAGCAAGTCTTAATACAGCAAGTCTTCACAAGACTACACTTCATTCGCTTTCATACACATCATCCTCATTCATCCTCTGAAGTAATACCTTAACGGTAGTTCCGGAGGCTAAACAGATAAAGAGAGAGAGCAAGTCTTCATTGTTGTCGGCCTCCGTGGCCGAGTGGTAGAGTCTCGGTCTTTCATCCGGAGGTCCCCGGGTTCGAATCCCGATCAGGAATGACATTTTTTACACACGATACAATTCATTCATTTCACCCTCCGAAGATATACTTAATTGTGGTTCCAGAGGTTAAACAAAAAAAAAAGTCTTCATTGTTAATCTCTAAGGTACTATATAAGCAACACGGTATCCTTGAGAAAAAATTCCATACATTATTTCTATACAAATCCAAATAAGATTGAAAAGCACTTATTTGCGCTTTACTATTATTTTCTTGTCTCATACTAGCCTTTTGACATTTTGGTAAACACTAGAATTCTTAATTTTGTCAACTTTTTCTTTTTTAAAATTGTCATCTTCTACAAACACTAAATGATAAAAATTACCCCACCTATATCTGTTATTACTAACGTTTGTTATATAAAGAACAAGCAGCATTAGATAAATTGTCTGCGGTCAAGAGGTGTGGAGAATTGATCAAATTCTTTCTCCTTTAGAAGCACAGAAAATAATTTCAATATTTACGATGATTTAAAAGAAGATGCTTACAGATACAAGTACTTAATTTTAAATACTACATAGAGCTTAAACTATTGTAATCGATATTTATCTGCTTTTCCATTTGCAGAGTTGAAATTTATATTACTGCAAAGGTACTAGAAAGTAAGTTATCTCTAACAAAAAAATAATAATTTAAAAGAAAATTGTTCAAAAATATTGAAAAAATTTCGAAAAATATTTTGAAAATATTGAAAAAAGTGAGGCTTTTTGAAAGTAATGAAAAAAATTTCTGAAGTCTGGAATACAATACAGATAAGAAAGCTAACAAAAAATTTTTTTAATAAAAATTAAAAGAGTTAGAGCCAAAAACCAACAACGGAATATATATGTATTTTAGATTTGGGGAATAAATTTTAAGAAGAAATTTCTAAAAATATTCATGGGTTAAATTTAACAAATTTTCCTAAATAAAGTTTTCTCTAAATCTAACATCTCTTCAGTATTAGCTAAAATAAGAAAAAGAAAAATTTTTTCATGAACGAGATATCTCAGTAGATAATTTATATTAAAATATAATTATGATTTCCAGT
Source organism: Zanna intricata (assembly GCA_010016005.3). NCBI lineage: Eukaryota > Metazoa > Arthropoda > Insecta > Hemiptera > Fulgoridae > Zanna > Zanna intricata. The sequence goes on from JAAAKQ030110190.1 coordinate 11,754, forward strand.
TAATATTTCAAGTTTCGTTAAAATTGTTAAAATATCTGTTTTTGGTGAAGTTTATAGAAACCTAAAAAATAAACTAAATTACAAAAGATTGAATAATAGTAACAATGGTAATTAAAGTATTCACACTTTTGACGATGAAAAATTCATATAAATTCATGATATGTTAGATCGAGAGTATACATGATGCATGTAAAAGTTAGCCTCAACGTGCTAACAAATAGTCCATTTAAATTTTGAATATCAGATGATTCTTTGCAGAAATACTATAAGAGCATCCCACTACACTCCCAAAAACAGCCCTCCAGGGGCACCCCGTTTGTTACTAGATGATGGTGATGATCTTTCTAGCCTTCTACGAGGTGCTTGCGTACATAACCAATCTTATTTCACACGCAGTCCCCATTACTGTTTGAAGTTTGAAGTACTACTACTATATTATACACTCTATATCCACTACTATATGATACATTAATATATAAATATAAATATTTTTGAGATTTTTCGAATTGATATCTATCTCAAAAACCTTTTCAGTTACGCGAAGAAATACGGGTAAAAAATTGGTTGCAATTGATTGAGTAGTTTTTTGTTTATCATGTACAAACATAAACCCTCTTCCTGTTTATATAATATTATATTGTAGTATATATGTATATATATTTCTTTCGTATTTTCGTACACATCCTAGTCGTAATCCATTAAATTTTATTATATAATAATCTGATTTTACTTCATTTATATATTTTTTGCATCATTAAATAAACGAATACTTATTCTGTTTAAAAATCAAACTTTTAATAATTTTAAATAACAATGACAGTGAAGTAAACAAAATTATTCCAATTTTGATTTTTTACAGCTTTGTTAGCGTAATTTGAGATGGCATTTTTTGATTATATGTTCACTTTGGAAAATTAGTTCAGGAGGTAGAACTTGTTAAGTATCTGAAAATGAAAATAATATTTCAAAAACCAACTGGCAAAATATAGAAATAGAAATCTGTTTGAGGCCCTATTGTCAGTATTATCGTACATAATGTTATTTCAGTTACTGTTTTCAAATCTGTTTGATCAGAAAATGATGAGAGCATACCGTATAAAAATACTCGTCATAAATCTTTCTTTAACAGTTTATACGTAGCTCACGAGATAATTGATTGAATTCTTAACACAGGCATCATTAACACGTTAATTTGCTTAAGATCTATATTCTTGAATTCTTTTAAAAAAAATTATATACATTGTTTTGTTTATAAAATTTTTCCATATCTAGTGTAATTTTTACAGCATTCCGTCAACAAGTCACTAAAGCGCTGATAATTTTGAGCTTAAACCATTTTTGAGAAATATTTTCATTCTATAATTATGAAATCATAGGAAATCGTAAAAATATTATAAATAAATCGATTTTATCGAATCACTTAAATGCTGAGAAATACAACGTGTTTTATATATTTTTACGTTTACATTCAATGTGAGTTATGCAACTACGAATAATTGATTAAACTATTTATGAATTATAATTCAAAATAAATGAATTAGGATGAACAATAACAGAGCCCAATACTGGTTGTTGTGGGGGAATTGCATATCAAATAAACTTTTTTCTCTTGTATCGCATAATTGCATTGGGTTTAATCATTTAAATTACCCATTCCATTACAAAATGTACATTGGAAATAAATTTAATTTTCCTGCTACATCGGGTTACTAGTGTAGTCGTTCTCACCCCATACTCGAATCGTGTTCCACTTGTATTAGATCCACAAAAATTGATCTAACAAAACACATCTATGGTTGATGAACTCACGTTCTCTGCGGAATCATCTACATTACGTTAAAGTTGTAGCTCACTAGAATTCCCTTTTAAAATTTAATCGTTTCTTTACATAAGTTGAAATTTCAACACGTCTCAAGTCAAAAAAATCGCTAGGCTTAGGTATAAACAGAACCACTGCCACCTATAATTAGAGAATATTTCAGCTCTTTCACTCTAAAATCTTGAATTAATGAATCAATGATGCCTCACACACCTTGGTTGATTTTCACTGCGATATTAATTTTATGAACGTTTATCATGCGGAAAAAGTATTGTTCTTATTTTTCTATGATTTAAAAAAAATGTATTTTAAAATCAATTTGTTAATCGTCACGTCACATGACTAAAATATTAAATCGTAGCATCCATTTTAGAAAAATTTATGAAAATGCGACTACAGTAGTAAATATTAAAAGTTTTGTTCAACTTGAGAGCCTTGGAGTTTGTGTTAGCCTCGCATGTGTGCAGTCGTGTTGAAATCGGCTCCGCTGGTTGTGAGTTTTATATTCCTACTACAGTTTGTTT
>JAAAKQ030110201.1:0-14096 GCA_010016005.3 Zanna intricata
ATTTTTTTTATTTTAAGGTACTGGGATGATGATTTAATAATTATCATCACAAACTTACGAATAATAAATATCTTCCTTCTCGACTTTTTTTTAACCCGTCTAACTTTTAACATTCTACTGTAATATTAAATTTCAAATCATAAAATCTCTTTTTTAAAAATCGCTTCTCTGACTTTTCTACTATCCATATTTTGCTGCAATGAGATATACCATACAAATATTAGTAAAGTATTTCTTTCTATTCCCTAAATTTATATTTGTTACCGCAGAACTCTTTTCTACAATGCTTATGTCAGTCTACATCTGTTTTCTTCACTTGGAACATCTATACTAAACTTTATTAAATTTTGCAACTTTTAGCATGTAGTGTTCTATCTGATTATTTAACTTATTATCATCCTTCTTTCCACAGCATTTCATCGATAAGTTTTCGTTACTGTTTACTTTCAAATTCAATTTATTTTTCAGTAATGAATCCATATCATATATATTTATTATCTTCTTATATTCGTAATAAATAATTCTAATCCTTAACTATTACAATTCCAAAACAGTAATGTCAGGGAAAATGTTTAGTTTTTATCCCTTTTAAGTAACACTAATCTTTCAGCACTTCAACTTGACTTATTCGATTTCTTTTATTATTATATGTACCAAGATACGATATTTTTTAATTTAAAAAAGAGATGGGACATGTTGCTGAAAAATAAAAAATGGTGACGGTTCCAAGGTAACTTGTTACATAGCAAATTGACCCTTGTACAAAATAAAAATGCCTATTTTTGTATATTTCAATTCCATTATTTTTAACGTTCCACATTTTATTATATCAACTTATGAAATGCGTTTTTTTTTTTAAATATTCTTTAAAAAAAAAAATTGTTTCTTGTGTTATAAAATTGTTTCTTTAAAAGAAATTGTTTTCAAGAACAATTTCATACAGATACATTTGTTTTTCTTTAACAGCTTTCTAAACTTAATTTGAGACCTCCCGTGTCTTCCCCGAAACAAAATTCATTTTCACATAATAAATTATCTACATTTCTTCCTATTCTTATTAAAATTATTCTAATTAATTCTTTGAACGTACGAGATGATACACTCGGAAAAAATCCAAAATTTTTTTGTTTTAACAGGCAGAATTTTTAATGTGTTTAAATTTATATATTAAGTGAAAAAATTTGAAGAATCATGATCTTTGAACTTTTTTTAACATCATTAATACAAAATTTTGGAATCTTGTTCTCTAAATTGAGAAAAGTTAAAATTACAATACATCTCGATCGAATGTATTCGACTTATTCTCAAAGAGGAAAAACGGCACCGTAAAATACGTGCATGAGTACCATGTTAAGGGAATACAGTGGAACACAGATTATTATATTAGTCAGGGTTAGTCTAAGTACGTTTAACCTAAGTTTTATTTTATTAACGAATCGATTATACATAGTTCCAGCGAAGAGAATGAGTAAATAAAAAATTAGCACAGAATAAAGCGGGAGCACGAAAATTAACTTCAACAGAAATTAAACCGAGGCAGTATGAAAGAAGGCGTTAATTCGGGGGTCGAGGAAATCGCGAAGGGATTAAGATAATAAGCCCGGCTGAGAATGAATACGTAATACCCTCGCTTACCATCGATGGGTGGTGAATAGGCGAAAGGTTGGGGAGCTGGGATGTAAGGTTCGGAGACAGAATGCGTGATGCACGATAGTCCATAATAACAGGTCGCCCGCCGCTATATACAGCAGAATTCCGGCTCCATTAAACCGGGGTTCAAGGCTACTATAGGTTACTTGATCTCGCATCTTTCAAATTACAAGCCATTATGCCTCAGACAGAAAATAAAAATAAGAAAAAAGGGCAAAAGCCAACACGCCTTAAATGAAAAAAATAAAATAAAAAAATAATAATAAAACCGTAAAATGGTTTACCTTATCGTGATTTATGTTACGTCTTATCAGAAATTTAATTCATTCTTAAACGATTCGAAATCCTTTTTTTAATACGGTTCTACGAATCGGAGCTATTGAAATGAATGCTATAAAAGAGTTAGAATTTAATCTTGTCAAAAAATTTAAAATAAGAATAACAATTAAAATAACAATAAATCGTAAAAAACAATCGTCCAGTCACTTATTAAATGAACACTATATGCAAATATAATTTTTAAAACCGCACAAGAAATTCAGCGAAAAACGTACACGACACTGTTAAAAAGCACTTGATCATACTACGTAAAAGCGTATCAAACCAATTTATATTTGCATAAATAAATTGGTATCACATTTAATAAATAAAAAAATAAACAATAAAAAAACAACAAAATTTTGTGCCTAAGTACGTAAGTATTTTGCTAATCTAAGTACGTTTAACTCAAATTTTATTTTATTAACGAATCGATTATACATAGTTCCAGCGAAGAGAATGAGTAAATAAAAAATTAGCACAGAATAAAGCGGGAGCACGAAAATTAACTTCAACAGAAATTAAACCGAGGCAGTATGAAAGAAGGCGTTAATTCGGGGGTCGAGGAAATCGCGGTTATAAGATTAACTACAATGTATCTTTTTTCATATCCTTAAGCATAGTAATATGTATTCACAAAGGAGTAAATTCTAATAAATATTCCATATTATTACACTAAACATATTACGAAATGCTATTTAGTAATTAATTTTAAAAATCAAAATTTTAATTTATCAATACTCAATAATTATTCTGTTTTACTCTACTAATAAATGAGTATTTGTTTGATAGACTGAAAAATACAAGTTTGAAGAGCTGCAAAAATAAATATTAAAATCAGTATTTCAAAAAATTATAACAATTATTGAACAATGACGATAACATGCTTTTGTCTTTTATTGAAAAATACGTATCAACATTGGTTAATAACACTGATAGACAAAATATATTTTTTTTAAATTTTTCTGTACATAACAAAAGGCATCCACTCATTTACACAATTTGGAGGCATTATGACACAGCACTGTTATCAAACTTAAGAGAGCAATAACACTGAACAAAATTAATTCATTCCTACATCCAGTGCTTAATACAAACAACACAACTGTGTTTTCAGCTATATGTTTTGACCTGCACAGACATGATTAATCTTGTCCATGAAGGTTCACTCTTCGGTATTAGACACAACGTCATATGTGACTATGATATGATTTAATTATTTGTCTAGTATTGTTTATTTATAGCTTATAAATTATGTTAACAAAGTTAAACAATAAAAAATCAGCTAACAAAATGCAATATAAGAGCTTAAAATGCTAACTAAACGTTGAAAAATGAAAAAATCCTTTAATTAAAATTTAAAACGTTTTTAAAAATGATGGGTGATAGAAAGATTTTGAGTTCATATTCGTTTTCAGCATAAAAAAAAAAACAGATGAAAATCATGTATTGCATGTTAGGAAACAAAAATTATGTTTATCATTGTAATAGGAAGATTTATTAATATATTTTTCATTTTGTATTTTTTGAGGTTTATTTTATTTTTGGCCTCTTTTCTTACCAAAATTAGTAATATTTCTCTAACAAATAATAAAAAGTTTTTCTCTTTAATTGGAACATTTTTTTTAAATCCTGGAACAAAATTGATGTTATAACCAGTAGCATCTCTAACAACTCTGTTGATTGAAGTTTTTGTATTTTAAGATAATAATTAGAGAAATATTAAACGCAATGATTATTCTATATATTATTTAAATGACTATCAACAATTTTACGGTATGATTTGAACTTTAATTAAAATTTCCAATGAACTTTTTCATCATAAGTTGAAAAACTGTAATAAAAGATGGGGTAGTGATAATGGGCATATTCAGCATATCCTGCACAGTCTTAGTTTATTCTAAAATACGAAATTAAACAAAATAAATTAAATTGATGTAATAAGAAAAATTCATATAATACCCGTTTTAAATAAATAATGGAAGAAAATTTCCAGTTTTAAATTTATTAGCCCACCTATGGTGTAGTGGTTAACGCGACATCGCAAATTAGCTGATTCGAAGTCGAGAGTTGTAGGGTTCAAATCCTAGTAAAGGTAGTAATTTTTATACGGATTTGAATACTAGATCGTGGATACCGGTGTTTTTTGGTGGTTGGGTTTCATTTAACCACACTTCTCGGGAATGGTTGACTTGGGATTGTACAAGACTGCACTTCATTCATATTCATACATATCATCCTCAGTCATCCTCTGAAATAATACCTTACGGTAGTTCCGGAGGCTAAACAGAAAAAAGAAAGAAGACTTAAATTTGTAATTACGGATATGTTCCGAGTATGGGATTATACGAATAGAAGAATTATAATTAGTTATCTATTGATGCAGCTAATTATAGTATCAAAGAACAGATTGTTATTACTATTATTTTTTTATTAATGAAATGCAGTAATTCATAATGTATTTTAAGGTTATTTTTTAATCTATCTTTTTATAAAATCAGTTACATTTTATATTTTATTAACAATAAATCATCACAAAACATACTTATATGATAATTTATATAACTATGTTTTTTTTAAAATTATGTTAAAAATGGAATTAGAAAATTTGATGTACATAATTTGTTAACTGTATATGAAGAAACACTTGAATTTAAATCATAAGTAAACAAAAACCTAACAATTAAGCTCAATACATACTCTTTCCATCTTTTTTATAATTTTACCCATGAAATTGAAGAGTTTCAAACAGAAAAATTCAGTTATCTAATCAGCCTACAAAATATCAAGAGTTGTAGACGTCACGTAGACTAACACGCATACACATTCATAAAAAATTAAAGAATGGGAGGAAAGAGAAAAGGGAATACAGACGGAAAGGGTGGGAGAAAAAGATAACTCGGTATTTTCGTATTGTTGACCTAAATATTTGCTTTTATATTACTCATTGTAGATCCAACAAATTTATCTATTTTAAATAAAATTACTAACAAATAATGTATTATTGTAAAAATATTAATTTTACAAAAAAAAAAAAAACAAAAAAAAACAGGGAAATAATTCTTGCTAATAGAACTGTTTGATTATTTTAAAATATTTTTTTTTTTCATTAAAATAAACGCAAATACTACTTCAAACACACTAACAAATATTTGATTCTAAAAATGATTATAATACGCAATCGTATGCTATTAAATTCTGCGATAATACACTGATCAAAGTTCAAGTAATTAATACGCTCGTTCCCATTATTACAAATTATCATTGCATTAAGGTCCATTGGGGGATATTATTGCACAATGAAATTTAAATTGACACGAATCAAAGAACACATCGCTCTGAGGACAAGCGAATTCTTTAAAAAAGCTTGATCGTGTTCTTAATTGCTTCTTGTGAGGGTAGACAGGAATAAGCAAGGTAACAACTACGATGTCGTATGTTTGAAAGCGAATCATATTAGACAATTTAAATGGAAATACTAGAGGATTATGTGAAATAAGAATATATCTTCGCGAATGAATGATCATTAATTCAGAAATCGAGGGAAATAAAAAGCAATAATTCTACCCAAAGATATCTTACGAAAATTGTAAATACATTTTTATAATAATGATAAGCATCGAATAGTATGCAGGATAATTAGTAAGATATTTTAATTCGATTGAACTCTACTCAAGTAAATTAAAGTTTACATCATGACGACCGGTTCGAAATTTAAAAATGCGTAATCATTAGTAATGAAAAACAATGAAAACCATTCTTTAGAAAAGTACATTAAATCGATCGATATCGAGATAAAAACAAATTAAATTCCGTATAAGCAGTGTAATAAATAATATAAATACAAGATTTATTCCACAAAAATAAAATAAAAATTGAATAGCAAAAAATACACAAAAATTTAACATCAGAAATTGTTTAATACAATTTTATAAACAGTGTCCCATGAAGAGATATACGCTTTTGATTTAGTGTAACTCGCCCTCTCTCCCACCAATTCTATTGAAAATTTACAGCCCTTTTAACAATGTTTTAAAAATGTTCTATGAAAATTTTACCATGCGAGATATATAGAAACAAATGGCAGTTTTTAAATAAAAACATCGATTTCAGATAAACCACATTTTTATTCATTACAAAGTAGCTGGTAAAAATGATAAAAAACAGATGATGTATTGTTAAACAGTTGTTCAAATTGAATAAAACAAGTTAATAATTAGTTATAACCATGAATAATTATCTAATAGTATTTACTTATTGTAGTTCTAATTATCATCTGTTTTTAATCATTTCTATCAGCTATTTTGTAATGAATAAATATGTACCTGAAATTTATGTTTTTATTTGAAAGCCGCCAGTCTGTTCTTCTTATAAATCCTAGAATGTTTCAATTTTTATAGAACATTTTTAGAACCTTAATTTAAAAATTTGTAAAGTTTTAATATAACTGGTGGGAGAAAGGGCAGTGATAGTAAATCAAAAGCATATACCTCTTCGGACGACACACTATATATTAAACACAATACAAAACCAAACAAAGAGTCAAATGATACAAATTAAAATATGTTGAAAGACGAAGAAAGTAAATGAAAAAAATTGTTCAGTAAACGTGAATTAAAAGTGTAGAACATTTAATTTCATTTCAAGGAGAGAAAACGTAATTTATTACTTTAAATTAAATCACGAATAGATATGCGCTTCCTTATAGCGTACATGGTAGTCCATTGTGTAAAAACCCCTTGAATAGTTTTTTTTTTTTTTTTTTTTTTTTTTTTTTTTTATAAGGATCCTAATGTTTAAAACTCTTATGAGGGTTAAAAATAAGCCCTGAAAATTGAAATACACCAGCATATTTTTATAATTTAACTACTTTGCATTTTTTTTTTTTAATCTGTTTATGCATCAATTTTAAAATTTTCATAATCCTATCAGAAATTAGTGAAAAATTAACGAGATTATTAACTTATGTAATATTTTTCTGTAGAAGTAATACGTACAGAGATTGTGAATAAAACTTTTTGATCTCTAAAAAATCGTAGCATTAAGAAAGGCACTGAATATAGTAAGGGATGAATAAACATATTTTCGCAAGAATTCTCAACTAATCAAAACTCTTAAATTAATAAAATATAACCAGGTATCTTGTAATTTTTATAACAAGATAAATCTTCGTTATATTTTTACACGTTTTGCATTTAAAAAAAGAAGTCTGTTACGTAATTTACATTAAAATATTTTATGCACGATTCCAGTTAACTGCACACATATTTCAGAAAATGAAGTTTTACGTATTTATGTTAAATATAAACACTAAAGAAATTTTAACAGGCTTTTTTATAATTATCATCAATTCGACCGTACGAGAACTTCCCTCTACACGATTTTTCGTATTCTATACTTACCCGTTAGTGAAAGAAAATCAAAGTAAATCCTAATTTCAGGTGGCTTACATACTTCCTTATGAATCTGTCTGTGTATGTGTTTGTAGAAATACGAGTATGTATACAATTTTGCAAATTTATAGTTTTTTACTTCCTACACTATTAAAAAAATAAAGAAATTGAAAAGCATGGATGGGATATTTTTACCGTAGAATCATGCATTCTCTATTTTATATAATAGTATGGTAAGGAGCCGACTTTTCTGGCGCGAGTGGTAGCGTCTGGAATTTCATCCGGATGTCCCGGGTTCGAATCCCGGTAAGGCATGTCATTTTCACACACTACAAAAATGCTTTCATCTTATCCTCTGATGCAATATTTAATAGTGGTTCCGGAGCTTAAAAAACCTGGGAAAGTAATTATGTAAATATCACTTTCAATACAATCGAACTGCCTCCTAATGATATTAACAGCTACTTTCAAACTGCTTCACGTTTAATATTTTCAACACAAACTTTTACAATAGAAAATAAATTAATAAAAATGTTAGTATCGTTAGTTTAAATCATTCAAATATTTTTAATTACGTTATAGAAATTCATACGTTACGATTTAATATTGTACGATAGTGATACGATTTTTAACTGTTGACTTTTCATCATTTAAATCGTTAAATATTAAATTTAATAATAATGATGATAATATAAAATTTAAAAAAAGAAAAGATACATATATAATTTTTTACGATACTCATTTTTTATGTGTGCAAATGTCGCTGTTAAATGATAAATTATTTTTAACAAAAATTTCATGATTTTTAGACTCCTCGTTTTACATTTTTTCGTAAATTAAGTAAACCCAAGAATACACTAACTGAGACATGAGTACAAAATATATATTTACACATATTTATTATAACCAAATTTTTTTTTCAAACTAAAAAAAAAAGATTAATTTACAGTTAAATGCATTAAAAGACAATCTAGATAATCATTTACAAATATATGTATATATAAATACAACATGCGCTTAATTGAAACTCTTTCATCTAACAACTTAATGTAGAGAATATAAGACTTATTTGAATACTTCCTTCCTGGAATCTTTATTAATTTCTCCATATAAGCTATGTCAAAATGCAAAATGATGATCATTAGTTAAAAAAAATTGTAAATCATTAAAAAAAATTTTAAATTGTAAAAATAAAAAAATTGTAAAACTAAGAAAGGAAAGTCTTCAGATAGGACCACAAATTGAACCGCATCAAACACTATTTAACTGAAGAAAGGAATATCAAGGAAAAAAAAAATGTTTAAAGTCCCCACGTCTTTAGCATAAATCCGTTATCATATAAGAAAGAATAACTTCACGTAAACGATGATATTTTTGTCGAAAATAAGAGTTAGTCGCCTTCGAAATGTTCCTTTTATAAAGCATAATCAAATAGAAACGAACATTTTAACAAAAGTTATCTGACAAATCGTCTAGATTGGCTTCCCGGAAAAATTAACAACTGAAAAAGAGAAAAGTTACGGTGCGCGCAGAATTTATAATAAAATCTTGTGCCTTTGTTTTAAAGGTAGTAATTAACAAGACATTTATCGCATACTATTAATAATATATATTTTAATATCTTTTCACTTTCGATACTTTAGCAACACCCCCTTGTATTAAATGATCACAAAAAAAAATTTCCAATTCTGAAACGGTAATTATCTTAATTCAGCTTTCTTTAGCATTTTAAGTTTATATAGCTTTAATTATTATTATTAATATGCATAAACAAGAATTTACCACTAGTTATTAAATCAGAATAAATATATCAACAAATCGAAAAAAACGTATATATTATGATGCAAACACTTTGGGGGAGAAATAATTACTCTAAGGATACGAAAAACTGAAGTGTAAGATAAACAAATCCATTATTTCCGGTCTGAAAACGATTAATGCAACATTGCATTTTTAAATAGCATCAAAAATTCATTACGCTGTATTTGCCGTATCCGTCTTAAAAAACAATTACATGATTTTGTACAAGAATATTTTAAAAGTAGAGTACGTTTAAAATTTAAAAATTATTTTTTCATCCTTAAACAGTAAACATCTTTATTATAATTCAAAAAGGGTTATCCAAAAATTAAATGACTACATACATACCATAGATATACAAACGGATCACTTTACAAATATATGTATGTTTATTAAATATTTAATTTTTTTTCATAATGTTGGATTCAAAAAGTGACGCAACCTGCACTAAATGAGTAAGTTACAATAATTGTTGGAAGTGGCCTCCATTATGCGATTCACAAAATTGAATACGACATTACATGCTCTTAAACAAATGTAATGTTGCTTGAGGCAGCGACACATCTTTCAATTTCGCTCTACAATTCCGTGAGTAATGGAGGATGAATTTTTAAGCAGCATCCTCATTATATCCCTACAAGAAAAACTCAGAAAGGGAGAAATCAGGAAACCGAGGGGGCCACAACCCCTTCGAAATCACTTGTCCATGAAAACACTGATCCAAGAAAGTCATAGTGTTGTTGGCTATATGAGCCAACATGAGTAAAGACTTCGAGAGTCATCAGGTATAATGTTTACAAACTGATGTACAATCTGTATGTAACGCTCATTGTTCACTATGGCATGAAAGAAGGTCATGAAGATTCACCTACGTGAAATTGTACACCAAACATCCACTTTTTGTCCATGCAGAGGATATTCCTGCAGTTGATATAGACTTTCTGTACATGAAATGCGTGAATTTTGTGCACTCACGTATCCATCAAGGTGGAACCGTGCCTCTTCAGACCAAAATCAATCATAAAGTTCTTCCCTATCTGTTGTCACAGGTGACATGAACCGCTGACAGAAAGCTATAAGTTTTCCATTGTCTGCAGGTAATAACTCGTGAACAACACGATTTCAGTGCGGATGCATCTATAAATAATTGCGTAATGAAGTATGGGCACTACCAACTTACTAACTAGACTGGCTAGATAAGACTTCTCGGAACTAACAGAATATGTAGCTTGCATGTCGATCAACGTTTCTGGTGTCCCCCCTTTCGGCCGACCACTTTTGGTTGCATCTGCTACATTCCCTCTCTATTTCTGTTTTATTCTCCGGAACTACCGTAAGGTATTACTTCAAATGATGAATGAAGATGATATGTATGAATGTGAATGAAGTGTAGTCTTGTACAATCTCAGGTCGACCACTCCTGAGAAGTGAGGTTAATTGAAACCCAACCACCAAAGAACACCGGTATCCACTATCTTTTACTCAAATCCGTATAAAAATAACTACCTTTACAAGGATTTGAACCTTAGAATTCTCGACTTCGAAATCAGCTGATTTGCGATGTGCGTTAACCACTAGACCAGCCCGGTGGGCTAACTGCTACATTCCCTGTCCCTTGGAATTTGTACAACCGATTGATGGGAGGATTTGTTTGGTGCATCCACACCATACTTTTTGAGAAGGCATTCTGAGTGCGGGCATATTTGGTACATCTAATGTAATGGTTGACAATGAATATTCTTGGTCATTGTGTAACCAATTTTTTCTCAATTAAACCAGCAACAAAAGAAGAAACGTTCTTTCATAAGGCTGCATCACTTTTTGAACACCTATTATATAATATATAACCCTGAAGTAGAAGGCAAATCAGAAAATGAAAACAATTCATTAGTTTATTGCAGCAGACACTGAAAATATCAAAAGGCGTAATAGAGAGGAAATGTAAATAACTAAACTGCTATAAAATTGATGCAAATTACGCAAGCATAAATAAAAAAAAGAGGAGGAATATCAGGATTAAACCTTAAGAAAATTAACAATAGTTAAACTTAACCGTTAAATAATTATACCAAAAATTTGTATTTTTCAAAATTCAATACGTATTACTTCTTTAGTAGATATTGAAATCTGATAGGAATAATAACAATTCGTAGTTTCGATTAAAACAGTAAACGAGTATTTCATTAGTATTCGTAGAACTAAAAACCTGTTAAAAAAAAAATCTATGAAGTATTATTATTATTTTTGTATACTAAATCTTCATTATCTGCTATTGATAATCATCAAATTATAGATTTAAATAACTTTATTTTAGCATAACTCTTTTTCGTATTACATATTTTACTGCATCGAAAAAACGCAAACAAAGCTCAATTACAACACGTTTATACAAAATAACGTTCCAAAATCATTATGTAACTTTTAGTACAAAATAATAAATACCCATTAGAAATACAGAATGCTGTATTATATTTCTACAATGAAAAAAGAAAATACTAGTATCAACGTGTAAAACGTTTAATAATAAAGAATTATCAGCATTCAGATCACCATTATACGATGGTGTACGTTTAAAACGTTTTCAGTTAAAGCTATTGGAGTTAAAAAAAAAAAAAATCAACTATGCATGTCATGGGATTTCCTATCTTTAATTCATTCACATATTATAGATATTTATCTATTACTAAAACACTTAAAATCAGCAAACACTTCTAAATCATACTGTTTTGAATATATTTCACTGAAAATTATTAGATAAATAATTTACAACATATTTGTTGTATAGATTTTAAACATATTTACCAATTTCCTCTGCAATCCGCTAAAAACAACGGATCTATAAAACAAAGGAGGGAAATCAGCTCAGCAGCAGCACTACTCGATAGCCCTAAAGAAATATTACATCACACTACACTACACAGACTTAAACATCTTATCGTGATTTATGTTTCACAAAGTCCTCCTCTAAAAAAAAAAAAATATGCCGAGCGGCTCAAGTTATTTATTGAGATAAAGAAGTTCGTTTATAATACTACAATTTAAAACAAACACAATCCTTTATATATTTACTAATACATTATTATACTATCCAAGATATGTATTTTTGCCAATGAGTTTGAAGTTTAATAACTAGCATCACAATAAAATTAAGAGTGATTTTATTTTAATTCCAAATCACTTCTATATAAACCTACTCAGTTAATTTCATTAAAATTTATTAGGGTTTAAACAGCATTTAAATAATTATTTTGGTGTATGTAGATAAATGTTATATTTAGATATTATCAAACAATGGGTACTTATTTATTCCTCACCCTTTGGGAAAAAAGGTTCTGAAAGAAAATGAAATCGCAAAAATTAATATGTTAATAGTAAATTTAGAGGGAAATAAAATAAGACCACCCTCTATTTTATATTTTATCATGAAGCGAGTTATTAAGATTCAAACTAATAGGCGAAAGTAAAACGAGATCAGTATAATTCTTAAATGTATGAAAAAACGTTAATATATCCAAAATAATTTATTTACAAAACTAAATAACAAAAATTGATTCATATTAAACCGAACGTAGTTAAAAAGTCCTGAATTAATCCTAAAATAAAGTCCTAAAATAATTAAATTTTATAAAGTTCATAATAACACATATAGGACAAGAAATATAAATTAACATTTAAATCATCAGTAAATCAATATTTAACATATTACAATAATACTTCTGTTTAAATTTACAACCCACTACCAGCAAACAGTTAGCTTTGCCAGAACAAAAAGCCTATTGACTATTAGTATTTACACGCGAATTTTATAGCAATGTTATCTAACTATATGAGTAGGTATATAATGAAATTATTGACTAGGCTACTGTCGTTCGTCATGTTAAACAGATAAAAGCTATTTTATCATACTGCTTCCTTAACCTAAGGCTGACATATGTTAAGGTCATTTACCAGTGACATAGATAATGACGTATTTGAGATAATAACATGTCCAAGCAGATATTCAAACACGCGTTTGTACAATAATAATGCAAGATATCGCTCTCTATCTTTTGGTACGCAAGCGTGCATATAACGATGTTACTCAAAATAACTTAACTAAAAGCCATTACATTCACAGAGATATACATCAGAATATTAAATAGTAATCAATTCTAAATACTATAACACAGTGAGATTCAAAGGTAAAGCAACTTTAAGGCAAAACATAATACCCGCAACCAGATGTTCATTATGAATTTAAGGAGTGTGTATGTGTATACATAATGTGTAAGTAAGCGTGTTTTAGAGCGCATGCAATAGTATATATTAGGAAGTTAGCCACTTCACGGTCACATAATTATTATAGTCTGTTGCAAGACATAATGTCCCCACAACAAAAGGCAAGGACAATTAATTCACGTGCAAG
This sequence comes from Zanna intricata, assembly GCA_010016005.3. Lineage (NCBI taxonomy): Eukaryota > Metazoa > Arthropoda > Insecta > Hemiptera > Fulgoridae > Zanna > Zanna intricata. Next base: position 13,567 of record JAAAKQ030110201.1, read on the forward strand.
CAGTATAAACATGTGTCACACCATATACTTCGTTAAGAATGACAGAAGTTACATAAAAAATAATTAACATTTTCTCAAGATCAAGAGTTTTTACAGCATCAGTACAATAGTAACGAGTATATCCCTCTTACTTAGAGCGCTTCTTTTATTATCATAATATGTCATAGACTAAAATAACAATTTATTACAATGGTTATTTCTATGTATGAACACAGCGTAAAAAAATATTACAAAATAAAAAGACACTTTATACAGAAAACTAATAAATAGTTTTTAAATAGCTAATATTATCATTAAAAAATGACATCAATATTTAGGATTAAACTAAATTAAAAGTATTAGATGAAACTATCAAGGTTAAAAGATAAAACCAGAAATACGAAGTAAATAAAAATGTATGAACGAATTTAAAATATAATTTTTTTCTAGAATGATCATATTATGACGGTTAATAAAAAACTAATTGGGTGCGTGCATCTACGATGCGTGGCGAGATTTGAACGTGACGTCTTCTCGGACTTAGTGTTTGA
>JAAAKQ030110223.1:0-14096 GCA_010016005.3 Zanna intricata
GTGTGTGTTGGTGAAAAGGGGAGGGAGAGAGAGAGAGGGGGAGAGAGTGAGAGGGGGGGATGGATAGAGGGGGGGGGAGTGGAATAAGTGATATAATGATATATCATTGAAAAACTCTCAATGAGGGGTTTTTATTGCAGTTAAGAAAAAGTCCAAAATCCAAATGTTTTGGGATTTTGGGCTTTTTTGGATACTTTTGGTTCAGTCGATTGCAACAAAAGGGGAGCTGCACAACTACAGTTACAACAGTCTAAATCCAAAATTACAATATCCTACAGCTAATCATTTTTTGAGTTGTGTAAGATACTTACAGACGTCTCACTGAAACTAATCAAAATGAATTAAGGGATAATCAAAATGAATTCGGGGATAATCAAAATAAATATTTTCATTGAAATCTGAAAACAGAAATTTTTCGCAATTAAATACTTCCTTTTCTTTGTACAAGGAAGTAAAAAAAAAATTTGTTTGGATTTTCATTACTTTGGTTGGCATTAGTGATTGTGCATTTTTGTTGCCCACCAGTTTTTATTTCATAGTGAAATTGCATCATCTATGAAAATATAAATTGTCTACGACCTATCAAGTATAATCTTTCCTTGGTCTACTTCTGCAGTTTTTTTTTCATTATTTTTTTGTTTTAGTCATTAATAAATTTTGCAATATTCCATCCTTTTATCTCATCGTTCTTTAGTACTTTTCATATGGTTAATTTTTTCTTTTATTTTTAACTTATTTCCCTATTAAGTTGCTTTGTTCTGCCTATTCATTTTCCATATCCATATTCATTCTACACAAATGTCTTTATCAATTAAATTTATAAAGACAATGTCAACATTAAATGAGGAAATATGATCCTTTTTTTAATAAACCACTTAGCTCATTTTACTTTGCAGAAGCCAAAAAAAAGCATAATGTTTTTAGAAGAAACATTAGAGTCTATTACTCCTTCCATTTTTATCTTATATCTGAAGTACAAAACTCATTACTCTGCTGGTTCACTTGCTAGTAACTTTGTAGTATTTTAAACGAGAATTGAAAAATTATTGTTCTATAATTTATGATGCATATTTCAGTTTTTCTGTGTTTAAATTTATTTTATTAATTGTTTATAAAGAAAAAATAATGTTTTCTGTAATTACGGTAAATTTAAACATAGTTATAAAAACTGTTGTAGCATAATTATAAAATCTGTCCTTCTGCGTCAGAAGGGCAGATTTTTAGTTTTAGTTAACCTGGAAAACATTCCCAATTTTTTTACCTTAAAATCCAGTCCCTGTGAATAATCTGCTTGAAAATCACTGCTTGAATCACTGCTTGAAAACCTAGGATTCTATTTGTAGTGGGTTTACATTATCCTACCAAGTTTTGTCAAAATCAGTTTAGATTTGCATTCTGTAGAGCGAATGAAAAATTCTTATGCGTACATATGTATCTAAATGTGATCAGGTGCAATAGTGATTTCCAAATTCTTTGGAAATCCACTAAAAAAAATTATAATGTAAAATATTAGTAATGAATAGCTCAGTATGTTTCTTATATATTTATGTAACAGTGTTTTGAATTTGTTAATTACTCATCTGTAAACTTATTTCTTATTATTGTTATTATTATGAATAACCTATTTTTATTTATATTTTTAATCTGTTACATACTGTGAATCACATACCAATTTCTATGGGAAAGCAAAAAAATTATGTTTTCAGTAGGCTAGTGTGTAGTTGATGTATCTACTTTTGAAATATTAAGCATTCCAAGAATATAATTCTTTATCAAAAATGTAATTTAATCTGTAGTTAATTAGTGAAATTATCTTATTCATTAGCTATTGTAATGTAATCAATTTTTTTTTTGTATTAGCTGAATTTGTGAGATAAAATCAACTGCTTTTCAGATTGCTGCAACTTATTAAGAATCTTTTTTTTTGCTTTACTATATTGCATTTTTTGGAAAAAAAATTATTTTAATTAAAGAAATGTTATTCATAATTTTAGAATAAAAAATATAGGAGACAAGAAAAGTTAAAGAAACTCAAGTATCTTTTGATGTACCCATTTAACAAATTGGCCATCCTTACAATTAAGAAGGATCCTTACGATCAGTTTTTATTATACTTTAACAAGGCAAATTTTTTTTTCTGTCCTACGTTTTTAAAAAGGTATATAATTGTTTTAAAAAGGTCTATATAATTGTTAAAATATATTTTATTTATTAATTTTTTTGCAAAAAAAAGTTGTGAATTGATAAAAAGAAATCAGCAGGTTGTTGATAACTTATAAATAGAATGTTAAACAAGTCAGTACTTACATATTTTAAAAAGAATGCAATCCAGATTGGATGATATTTATTTTTTAAGATTCAAAATGTAAAAAAATTCAAATTATCCATACTTTAAATTTTACATTAGTTTTACTCCCTTATGTAGCTTTTGCTTTTGTTTAACCTCCGGAACCATAATTAAGTATATATTCAGAGGGATGAGATGAATGAATTGTAGCATGTGTGAAAAATGCCAAAGCTAACCGGGATTTGAACCTGGGATCTCCGGATGAAAGGCTGAGACACTACCACTCGCACCACGGAGGCCGCTACTAAGTAAGCTAAGTAAGGGCTGTAGGCCGTTACTAAGCTTAGGTGCATGCAAATTTCATAGCAATTGCAGCAAATTTAATGTTAGTTTCTAACGTTTAAAATCTCTTTTAACACAACAAAGTGTTAAGTTTCAACAGAAACTGTTGAAACTTAACACTTTGTTTTAAGTTTCGTAACAATTACTTGAGAATATTTTCATGAAAGCTGATTTTGGCCTTTTCATGAAAGCTAATTATGAAAGGCTTTTCATGAAGGTTGATTTTTTTTACTCCCAAAAAAAATTTTGTTCATTTTTTTGAAGTAAAGCAATGATAATATATAAATACAATAATTTTTTGATCATTCTTATGTTACAAACAATGATTAAATGAAATACTTGGATTCCCCACCTACCAGCAGGTCGACCCACCCAATTCCTAATCTTATTGTTTATATTCTTGCCTGCCTCTAACATCAAGGGTTGGATAAATGGTGCCCAGTACAAAAACAATAAAAAAACAGATATAAGCAAGAGAATTGAAAAAATCAAACACAGTTTCATGGTTGCTAAGGTAAACAATGAGTGTACAAAATAGAATATAATTTTCCAAAATAATTATAAACTAATTCCTGAGGCCTGGAATTGACTAGAATAATATTAAAATTAAATTCTACACCTGGAAAAAGCCACAACACAGAATAAAACACACAAATAGGTGGAATATATGAAAAAATCAAAAACCGTCCCCACGGTTGCTAACATAAACGACTAATGTTTATATATTACATAAAATAATTAGAAAATAATACCATAGTCCTGGAAATGAGTAGGACAGTATCTAAATTGAATTCTACACCCAAAAAAGCCATAAACATTCACAAACAACATAATAAAAATGAAAAACACATCAAAAACACTAGTTAACCTACCAAGCAATGGTAGAGTTCAAAAACAAAACGTAATTTAGTCTAAAAACTGTAATAAACTGCAAAAACTCATAAAAAATGAAGAACAACGAACTAAAAAACACTAACGAATCAGTAATATAGTAAAAATAAAAAAAGAACAACAGAAATTCGAAAAACTTTTACCAAGCTGACAGAACACCTCCGCTATGCAGTAGCTTCGTATATAACCGTACCATTTACAGACTTATAAAAAAAATAAAGACACTATTACACAGGAAATCAGCACATCAAGTTCCTGTTATACATGTCAATGATTTTTCATGAACTGCAAGGATTTTCACATTTCTGTATTCAGTTATTTTAATTACTTCTATATACTAAAGAGAGGCTGCTTGTCTTGTTCACTAATGTAATTATGGTCTAAGTATAGTTCAGTTCATGATTAATATTATTGTTTCAAATATGAAATTTTAACCTTTTATAAATATGATAGCAACCCTGAGGATAACTTTGCAACAGATTGTCTAGGTAAATTAATGCTCTTTCATGCTCTCGCAAACCTACTCAGATAATATTGATGGTCAGCTTTAACCCAGTTAATTCAATGTGGTTTTATTCTTACAAAATTTATATATCCGATTCAGTATTGTTGACATTTTAACTGTTATTTGTTTTTCACACATTTATAATTTATATGTGTTTATGTTTATGTTATTTGATAAGTTTTTGATCTTTACAATAATCATAAACTCATCCTTGAAAACAAAACACCTGGCACAAACAAAGGAATGATTACTGATTGGATAGTAGTGCATGTCAATGTTCATTAAGTTGCTACATGTTTCTAATCTTAAAAACCGGATTTTGAAATGTTTATTCATATTTTAAGACGCTCTCATTCTAAGGATCCTTTACTTTTTGAATGATCTATTATCACAACAAGCATAGTATAATAGCATATACAGATGTACATTTGATGTTTGTGATTTTTAAGTTTATTTTGTTTTTAGTTATTTCTTAGAAGTTATTATTAATTTGTATACTGTAGTTTTATTAATACTGTCTAATAGTAATATTAGTATGTTGTTATTAGTAATATTTTTGTATTAATAACATAGTAATTCACTTATTGTATTAATAGAGTTAATTTAAAATAATTCAGTTATGTTTACACTAATATATTCTATTATCTACTTTGTTTATTTTCAGTTAATTGCTGCCTGCAAGGCTTAAAAGTTCTGGTGGAATAATAAGCAATTAATGACTCATTAATTTAGTTTATTACAATTATCAATATTGTATTTCTTACTATTTTTAATATAAGAAATGAAAGTACACTATCTACCTTCAGTCTTGCCTTCACTTCAAATTATTCTTCTTTTCATTTTACTGTCATTCTTGATATATTTTTTTTTTTGAATTAACCTTACAAAACAAGTTTGTTAAAGATTAACAGTTATTATCTGAATTACATTTTACTTTTGATTTGTATTATCCATACTAATTCTCCAAGAAGGCTACCATATGTCTTTTTGATATCGTTGGAATAAAGTAAATTTCTTCCAAGTAAGTTTGTTTTCCTGTTTCATTTGTCTTGTACTTTGATTTCTCCCTTCTGAAGTGTACTGTGTTGACTGTATGAAAAACATATTGGTCTACTATTGCAAGATAATCCCATTATATTTCTTTATTTTATTAAATTTATTAATTAAGTATTTATTATTTAATTGATACTTTTAGAAAGTGATAAACCTACGTTGTTTTTATTAAAATTATTGTACCTAATTATTCCAGAAATGTGGACAAGGAAAGTGTTAAAATAAATGTAAATTGAAAACTGGACTACAAAACTCATTTTATGGTGGTCTTTTAATATTATTTATTTAGTTATATTATTTATATTAAACTATTTTTTCTTTCATGTTTTTTAAAATTAATTCCTCAGCATGATATTTATTTTAAATTAAAAAATATGTGTAAAAGATTTTTTTTTTTAAATTATGATGGGTTTCTATGTACATTAACACTGGGTAGATTTTAAAAAATTGAACTGTTAAAGTATAATTTAGTGTTTGTGAATACTCCATATCATTTTTCTTGCTTGAATGTTCTTCTATCAGGAATAATATAATCTCTTTCAGTTTCCTCTTTCAAGTAATTATTTCATGAGATTGATGTGGTTTAATTATTCAGCATTTTAAATAATAAGTATTTTATTAATTTATTGTTTTATTAGTTGAGTTGGCATTATTAATTTGGTAATAATTGAATATATTGTGTGCTTTTTCATAGTTAGGTCTTATTTTTCTTATTTTAACGTGCTGTTCATACTTTTTATTATACTTACACAATCACTCTTCTTAAACTTGTATATTTATGAGGAGGAAATGATCGTAATGTTTGCTTTAGAAAATTTTTTATATTAATTAAGTTTTGTTGAATAGCATATTAGTTTTGGATTGATAAAACAACTTTTGAAAAGGTTACCATTGCATATGTATATATTTTTAGGAAATATTTATTCTTTTAGTATGTTATTAAGACTAACTTATACCACAAAAATAAAAATTAATTTTTTTTTATGTAGAGAGGCTGTTTCTCCAAAGGGTTAAAATTGTAATTTAAGTGGGTTTTTTTAATAGTGAATACAATACTTCTCTAACTAAATTATTTTTATTATGCAAATTTAGTTCTGAAATGATATTGATTCAGGTAGTTCTATTTGTTTAGATTAGTAAATATTTTAAAATATGTAAAAATTTTCTTATGATCGATTTTCCACTGTGATACAAGAAGATGTGCTAAATACAGTTGATTATAATGAGATTTAAGGGGCCAGTCAAATATACTCGTTACTGCTGAGTGCATGGTACTTCAGAGTTGCTTCCTTGTAACCATTAATTCTTAATGCCGTCATTATCTGTTATACGAATAATATATTGTATACCTTAGAAGAAGCTATTTTAAAATAAAATATTCATGTGTTTTGTATTATAGATTAACAAATAAAATTTAGATATAATTTTTAGACTCTAATAAATGTTGCTTTTATCTATAACTGTTAGTGTTTAGTGAATTACCAAACAAAATGGAAATAAGTGTGCAATAAAACTTAACAAAATCTTGAGGAAAGTAACCAATGAACACCAGACAAAAATTTCTATGTCATAGGTTTTTAAATACATACTGTATTTATTAAATATTAAAAATCATTTTTTATCTATTTTTTCCTCGTTCTAACAGATTATTCAAAACTTAATTGCGCGTACAAACTAAATAGCCTTAAAATAATTGTTTAGTGTTTTTAGTTTAATAATCTTTTACCTGTAATCATCAAAACAGTTTTGTAGTTTATTGACTTACATTATTAGGCTCACAAAACTGTGTTAATTTTTTAAAGCATTCTTTGCGTTGATCATTAATACAACTGGTAGAGTAGTAGAGACATCTTCGTTTTCAGTTTCGCTACCACATGCATGATTATGAGTTACCTCATTAATAATGTCTTCATCAGTCAGAATTTCTGTAGCATGTATGTTGCCATTGGGCTGTTGCATAATTGTTTATTGAGTGTTCTTGAAGGATTGATTTTTTTGTCGAGTTTGAATCCATTTTGAGAGTGGTATATCGTTTTCATCATGGTAATCTTCCATTGCAATATAGCATGCCTTATTTTTTAGCAAGAAACACTAAAATGAAAACATATTTACTGATGCAGCTGTATCCCAATCCTCATAGGGGAAGACACCTGCCTTGTGACGATTCTGGTCACCACACCGCCCCTCCATTCCTAGCCCTGATGGGCTTTAACGGGTCTTGTCTTTTTGACTACCTAACTGATTACATATCACAGTCATAAGCCATGCCTCATTTAGGATGCCACTGATACAAATGTCTCGGTAGACATTTACATCAGTGATTATCTCAGCATTGGCCTTCGTTGTAGACTTCTTTTGGACATCTTCTTGTTTCTATCTTACCCATTGCCCTCTGAATTAGCTAACTGGGTTTGCAGAAGCACAAACCCCAAGCATAGTTCATTATAAACAGACTAACTGTGAGTGACTATAAAGGTCTCATTCCTTTGAATGTCTAAATCGGTCATCAAGCACATCATGAAATTGTTTTTTTTGTTTAACCTCTGGAACCACCGTTAAGGTATATCTTCAGAGGATGAGATGAATGAATTGTAGTGAAAAAATGCCATGCCTGACCGGGATTCGAACCCGGGACCTCTGGATGAAAGTCTGAGAGGCTACCACTCATGCCACAGAGGCCGCCAATTGGCTGGCCGGCATTTGGTTATTACTTTTTTTTTGAATTACGGTATTTTAAAAAATGAAAATGCTCATAATAACCAAGTTTATGATTATGATACATTGCTAAAAGCAAGTTAATTTATCATTATTGAGATAGAAAATCAAACAAATCCCTAAATTGTGCTCGTTACAAGCGAGCTTGTTATTCGTGGTTTTGATTGTATTATGTCCTATTTATCGATATCTATCCACACTGTAATTTATTGCGGTAATTTATTTGTTGATATAATAAAATTTCCTTCTTGTCAAAATTTATTTTAAAATAAAAGTTAAATGAAATATAGTGGATATAATGGTTTTTTCTTTTAATATAGAAATTTCTTTAAAATATATATATATGGTTGTTAGCCTGAAAATTTATTTATTCACTAATTTAGTTCTACCAATAATTTTTACATGAAGTTTACTAGCATTAGAGATTTGTCCTAGTAAAGAGTTACATGATAGCAACCATTTCTTTTATTTCATATTAGTATCCAGATTTTCAGACCACTCAAGTGTTTAGCTATAAGAATGTGTAGTGTAAGCCAAAAAAGTGAATAAATTATATTACTTTATTATAAAAAAGACATTTTATGTCTGTTTTATAATATCACAGTTTTTAAACTTTTTACAAATTTTGAAATTTGTGATTTGCAAAACTTTTTGATGTGTTGGAAAAAAATGATATGAAGATTATTTTTGGATTCAGTGCTAAAAAATATATAGGAATCAATTATCAAAAACTAAAATACATTCTTCAAACCAGATTTTGCAGACTTTTGTAATTAATTGAAAATGGCTATGGAAGCATAATAAGTTTCTCATAAGATGAAGTATTATGTTGAGTTACACAAAGACAATTCTCTTGTCTGGTTTGATAGAGCTGGATATTGTTATTTGTTACTTGTAAGTGACTTTCCTTTTAATAAAGACATTAATAAACACAAAGATAAGTTAATACTTTAAATTTTCTAATTATTAATATACATTATTCAACAGAATCTGCTAGAATGATTGTTTTTATATTCTAAGTTATTTTATATGATTAACAGAAGATTGGCCATATAATCAATTATATTGAGTTTGACATTTGCAATATAAAAATCACATTTATAATGCAGTGCCTTCCAAAACACATTTATGAACATCCAGATTATTTCTTGCTTATTGAAATATTTTTCATTTTTATAGGGATAGAAATTTTTGATCACACTCTTGAACAATAATATTTTATCTCTCCGTACATACATATCTTCAATTAACAAGCCTGTTTTAAGAAAGTTTTATTTGTTTATTCATCCATTCCCAATAATCAGATTTCCCCAATTTCTTTTTTATAATAAATTGGGTTTTAGTATGTGAAGAAATGCCAGGACTAAACCTTCCTAAAACTTCCTGATGAAAAATAGAGATACAGTCACTGTTATGCGGTTCACTGTGTTTAGCAGTAATACGTTAAGTATCTGTTAAATGTGTGTTATAGATTAGTGATCAGTATATTTTAATTAAATTAATTTTCTGACTGTCTTTCAGTCACGTTAGGTAAATTTTAATAAACACTTTTTTAAATTTATACAACAAATTAAGTTTTTTTTTTTATTATTTTCATGCTTTTTATTTAAACAATTCAACTATTTCCATAACTGTTCTAGCTTACATTTATCATTTATTATTATTTACCGTATGTAATTATTTACATACTCTTATCAGTCATTATTTAAAAATAAATAAATAAAAAATATAGTGAGTTGAATTTAATCAAACCTATCAGTGATCTATGTTAAAATAACATCACTTATATTTTTATATCTTTTTTAATTTTTTTTTTTTTTAGATTAACACTGTTCCAATTGCAATTTAAAAAATTTAGGGTATGTTTGTTTTTGTATACTGATTTACGGCTTTTTGTGTAGTAGTTCATGGTTTTTTTTATGTAACATAAATTCTAGGGACTTCAAGAAGTATAGAAAGAGACATAAGAAATCTGAAATTGTCATCTATTGCCACTATTAGAATTTTATACAATTTAATAATGGAAAAAATAATCATTTTTAGTAATGCCTTGCTTGTAATTTCTAATAATGTAAAAAAATTAAAACATTAATATCTAATAAAGCAAATCTAAGCCTACAAGGAAAGAAACTCACCATTTCAATACAATGGATTGTATATACATTAAGGACCAGAACCATAATGGTCGTAGGTGGCCCAAGATGAGTCACAAGTGAACATCCATAAATCATATGGTATTCTTCAGGAATAACATAATTCATTCAGGAATAACCGTATCCCATACTATACAATTGGGAACATATGGATTGAAGTGTTTTCTGTTGCTCTATTTGTCAAGCCAAATGTAGGGCTGTGTAATAGCATATCAGGCCTTCTGAATACAGGTGATATTTTAGCCCTATTAGTATCATCTTCATTATACTTAAAACAAATATTGACAGTGTAATAGACACTTTACTCTCATTACAAGCAAGACTGATTAGTGCCTATTTTACTTAAGCTGCTTTATATGTATCACAGCCATAAAACAAACTTGGGAAAAGTAGTGTGAACCAACACATTACTGCAGTACCCTTTCTGTCGTGAAATGAACACCTCGTATACATTGCTTGAACTCGTCAAGCAAAAATTATCAATTAAAAATGACTTAAATAATTTTTTTTAATTTTTATAATAATTTCTTCCAACAGTGATTTAAATAGAGAATCTTGTATTAATTTAGTTATGGTGTTTTTTTTTAAATAGCTTAAAACGTTTTATCGATTTTATAATTTTTCGAACTATTAACTTGCAATTAGTTCAGTCATTGATGACTGTAATCTATTCAACAAGAAACACAGTGGCTCTTCTCAATGTTGAGTTAAAATACTAATAGCTTTAAACTAAGCATTCACTGCATTAAAGACAGCATGCTGTACATACGGTGTGATATCAAGAGATATTCAAAGACCAACATTATTGTTTTCTTTTTTATAACGGTGAATAAACTATTTGACTAAGTCATGATAAAGTTCACCATTTATAGTTTTATTGAAAAAAATATGGACCTGTTACACAACAGTAGATCAACTGATGTCGATCTACTGTTGTGTATATATAAGCCAGATATTTAATGAGGTTTGTAACTATTTTCTTGAAATTAGGATTTTTACTGGTCTACACATGACTGTTAGATGGACCACTATGATTAAACCAAGCCTTGTCAACTAAAATAAACATGAGTCGAACACTTCAATTCCATTGCATTCACCAAAGATTAGAACCAGCAACAGTAGTGGAAATAATTTTCATGTTTAGTTTTCCAAATCATAAACACTAATGTGGTAAAAATAATTCTATCTTTTATTATTTTTCTTTTAGTTCTGCAATCAGTAGTTGTCAGTTCAGCCTGTGATGATAACTTGATGAAAGATTATTTTGTGTCCTATGGATCTCACAAATTTTGTCCATTGAGCATACTAATTGCCAACATTTTGAGAACTGCATGCTTGGGAAATTGAAACAGTCTGCTGCAATATAAAGTTATACCATAATAGGCTTACTATTTTGTCTTTTTAGGCAGATTTCATATATTTGAGAATCTACAAATTCCTTTCCCTTTGTAATAAAAATAATAATAATTTAGATAATTTAAGTTTAGGATTAGAATTAAATTAAACTTTTGACTTGTATTATTCTATGTACTGAATCTCCAAGAGAATAGTATTGAAAAAAAAGCTAACCATTTTATTTATCCCAGTCTTGAGATATATTTCTATCACCCGTATTGAGTTTGTATAAAATGTTTTATGTACCTGTTTATTAGTAGCATTCATCCCTACAATATGTTTCAGAAATGTTTATCATTTGTAAATTTTGTCTTTTTTTAAATTAAATAATTTTTATTAATTTTCTAAAAATTATCTTCATTTGAACAAATGTTGTAGATTTGCTAGTCTATCTGTAGGAAGCAGTTCAGAGCCACAGAATCCCATTAGAGTACCTCATCATCATCCGGTGTATGCTGGTGGATTGTTAACTGTTGGACATACATACATTAATCAGTATGCAGGTTCTGATTATAATCTGGATAAACAACAGGTAAATCATAAGTTTTATATGATTATTATTATTATTATTATTTACACACGCAATGTATATATACACACACATACATACACGAGGCGTATTCAGAAAGTAAGTACCGTTTTGTTATTAAAAATTACATTAACTTTCAAAAGGATAATTTTATTATTAGATAGAAGAGCTTACCTTAAATTATTTAAATTTCCACAATTCTTAAAGCATTTTTCACATTTTGTAATGAGTTTTTCTTTCCTGCCTCAAAAAATGGTGCTGCTAGTGAAGATAACTGCTGTTGCAAAGCATTTATAACATCAGCATTGTCATCATGTTATTGATGGAGAACTAATTGATAGTCATTCAGCGCTATATGGACACTTCAGGATATAAGGGGATGCTTCAATTGCTCCCAGCCATATTATTCACTCAGACAGTGAGTTTCACTAGCAACTTCTGGACAAGCATTGTTGTAAAGCAGCAATGATTTTGTAAACCTCCGTTAACATTTTCAGCACCAGTGTTAGCAGAGTTTGTGATTATGATTTCATGTCAAACTGTAAGTGAAACTTCAAGGAACTCTGTATCAATATATAATGATGAAATTGTGAACTGATCGATTTTCTTTAATTTTTTATCCGATCGTGTAATCAAATCTGTATCATAATGGAAAAGCACCATTCCTTTGCTCATTATGCTTATTACTTTGCCCTCATTGAATTCCTGAATCAATTTTTTTAACTATTCCATCACTTTACTTTTTCACTGTAAACTTCACTAATTTTCTAATGAATATCAACAGTTTTGATTTTTCTCATATCAGATAACTGCCCTAACCTCATAATCTACTGGATTCTTTATTGACTTTAATGGGTAAGCAATGTTTTATCAACTCTAAAATGTCACTAGTACTTGTATTGGCATCTATTAAAAGCTAACAAATGTGAGAGTGCATGGCATACATACCCAGAGCACAGTGCTATGGTAGCGGTAGAAGGAAATTATACTTTCTTTTCAGATATGTTTTGTCTGTCTGTAAATATATGTGTTGTTCAGTAATAATTAGAGTAATAATCAGTGGAAAAACTAATACAGGGAACCTTCCCCCACGCTCTGAAAGTCAGAAATTTTGATTTAGTCTGGGAAGTTTTTAAAAACACCACATAAAAATTCCTATGTTATACGTTATTACATACAAACCGTATATATGAAATATTAAAAATCATTCTAATCTATTTTTTCTTCATTCTAACAGAGAATATTCAAAACTTAGTTGCTCATACAAACTAATTAGCCTTAAAATAATTGTTTATTTTTGTTTGTTTAATAATCGTTTACCTGTAATCATCAAAACAGTTTTATAGTTTATTGACTTACATTATTAGGCTTACTAAACTCTGTTAATTTTTAAAACATTCTTTGCTTCGATCATTAATACTACTGGTAGAGTAGTAGCGTCATCTTCGTTTACATTTTCGCTGTCACATGCATTATTATGCATCAGTAATAATGTCTTTATCAATGAATGACCTCAGTAATAATGTCTTCATCAGTCAGAATTTTTGTACCATGTATGTTGCTGTTGGCTGTTGCATAGTCATTTATTGAGGTGTTCTTGAAGGATTGATTTTTTTGTCGAGTTAAGAGTTTGAATCCATTTTGAGAGTGGTATATCGTTTTCATCATGGTAATCTTCCATTGCAATATAGCATGCCTTATTTTTTAGCAAGAAACACTAAAATGAAAATATATTCACTGATGCAGCTGTATCCCAACCCTCATAGGGGAAGACACCTGACTTTTGACGATTCTGGTCATCACACCGCCCCTCCCTCCATTCCTAGCCCTTATGGGCTTTAACGGGTGTTGTCTTTTTGATTCTCTAACTGATTACATATCACAGTCATCAGCCAGGCCTCATTTGGGATGCCACTGATACAAATGTCTCGGTAGACATTTACATCAGTGATTAACTCAGCATTGGCCTTCACTGTAGACTTTTTTCGAACATATTCTCTTTTCTATCTTACCCATTGCCCTCTGAATTAGCTAATCGGGTTTGCAGAAGCAGAAACCCAATGCATAGTTCATTATAAACAGATTCACAGTAGTACTGTTTCATATAAACAGTAATAATCAGTAATAAATCGTAGTTATTTTTATACTGATTTGAATATGCTAGATCGTAGATACCGGTGTTCTTTGGTGGTTGGGTTTCAATTAACCACACTTCTCAGGAGTGGT